>MU253796.1:0-97229 GCA_019669825.1 Calycina marina
AAGCGCATTCCATCTGACCGTGCAGCTTTTCAGGTGCTCGAAGAGCTAGTACTCCATAGCTTTGACGCACGAGTTGTTGGTCTGTTCTATACTCGCCTCGAACAACGCGGGATCGATGTCTCCGACCAGGCTGAAGTTAGTGCAGCTATTCAATCTATGGAACCTTCTGAATTCATGAATATTGTGTCGGGACTAAATCTCCACTTATCAGCGTTTTTCTCACGACTCGCAGATGGGACATGAAAACAAACCGTGTCATTCGATAGAGCATACTTTAATGCATATTTGATTAGATTCTTGGATAAATATATTTGATGTTGACGGAGTTCGCGTTGGAATTCAATTGTGCCATAAAATCCAAATCGCGAAAAACACATACAAAACAACCGCACGTCAGTGTGTGAGCATGACAGGGATCTCAGGCTATTTTTAAGAGAGGGTAACATGATCGGATAACATGACCCTATTATGTAATCAGCCTTAAGCGATCCTCTTAAAAATGGCCTGAGCTCGCTGAGGTAACTCAGCGGGGTGTGTGTAGAAGATGGATAGTTCAGCACATGACAATTTGAAACTGTGTCGTCACTGAAAGCAACGATAGGAAGAGACAATTATCTGCTCTGCAAGAGAAATGAGGATTAAAAAGGAATACGTAGCAAAGATGAACTCCAGAGGATCTTTGCTACGTGTGATCACAGCATAGCAGAAAGTAACTAGTTTGATCTACCGATACAGACAGCCAGTATGGTATCCTCTGACAGCCTGTATTGCTAAAGATCTTCCAGGCATTAGAACATATAGTCTCTAGCATGAAGAGATATATGTGAAATGCACGAGTCACAGACGTGGTCGTTAGCAGATGAGCGACCTGGTGGTAATGCCCTTCAAAGACAAACTCGTTCTTTTATCCTTGACGACTGGTGAGCAGCCACTTTAGCAGGTGCAAATCTCATGCTGCAAGGACAATACACAGATTGTCAGAGAAGATATTCTTCAAACTTGCTGTGATTCACACAATGCTCCAAAACAGGACATCTACCCAATAGGTTATATGCTGGACAGATTCATGTTTTTCAGATCAAAGCAGTACTGAAGTCTGTGTAGAGTGTTAGATGTGATGCGAAAGTTCAACGCAAAGATGGCAGAAGTGGTTCTTCCCAGTTGACATCCATTGAGAAGGACATGCTATTACTGGGCAGTGGTAGACCTTGATACACTGGACGAGAAACTTTATCTGTCGAATGACGTCCAAGCTGACTTGTCTACCACCAAACTAGGCAAGGTTCACATTGCCACTATAACACTGAGGGCCCGATGGTTTTACATCTCACAAGAGATATCGGTTAGGCAGGGTCGAGTACCGGACTTGGTAAACGCGGAACTATTCACGCGCAATATTCTTGTGGGGTGTAGCCAGCATCACACGGTAAGGGCCCGAGTCCTGGTACGCAACTCTTTCAATTCGGCCTTTGAATAGTTCTCGTAACACTACAGTAAGTGATAGTCAAGGCACTTTACGGTTTTCGTAATGGTGATGGAAGATTTACAGGGCCAAGCGATGCTTATTGAAGCAGAAGCTATTGCTCTGAAAATTCTCGCTCGTGCCCGAGCTTGCAACAATGTACTGGTGGAATTACAGGACGTGATATGCTCCCCATGTTTCACAAACTCCTTGTTCTGCTTGTTTGCAAGAGTACCACTTATACAGGGGATGTATCAAGATTTCCACAACTCAACGACTGCTGGGCAAAACTATGAGGCAGATCAAAATCTATTCCACGCTATAAATCTGGAGCTCAGACGCAACAACTGAACTAGTTGTATTGAGCAATGGCTGCGTGAATGGGGCCGTAATTCACATGCAGATGTATTGCGTGCAGAGACCAGTGTCTTGATAGAGCGGATTGAATCCAGCAAAGTGGATGAACTCAATGATTTGTAATAGTTCGCTGTAGGGTGTAATAGATTTCAGTCGAGCAAAGGTACAGTACGGAACTTCAGATGATTCCAAAATATGAGACATCAGGTGTTTTAACGCATTCCATGTGTTTTGGCATTGATCTGAACATGCTCCATGCCAGGAGACGAACTCCTCCAACTCCAGTAGGGTTTTGTCTCTTCCAAAAGCTTTTCATATCTATAGACCTTGCCGTAACCACTCCCCAAACTTCGATTTTCCTAGGGATGCCAAATTGTTCAGTCCCTGCTCGCTCAAATCGATGTTCCTCAACTGGGCGACATCGTGTGTTGGTGCTCTGCTGATGCGGGTAACGACGATTGTAGGGTCCGTCTCAAGAATAATGCCATCATCCACTATCTCGTCCATAGCTAGAGCTACAAGATCGTAGTTGTCGGTTATTGTGCTGCGATCTACCGTTTGCCTGCTCCCTCGTTAGTTTCAAGTTACTGCCAGGGAGTTCGGAAGGCATCCGTACTTGAAGAGCAGATGGAGTGTATCTCGTATCGACAGTATGACGTTGTATAGCATGATCTCGTTCTCGTCCACGCTTCCTACGACATACAGCATGACATTGCTTTCGCTCTTGTATAGGACAACCCTATTGTCGTATAGGATAATGTCTGCGTTTTGCTTAACCGTTTTCGCAAAGAGTCCAGCTTCAAAAGCTTTCTGGGACTTGAGATCGGGGTATGCGCTCGCAGAGTCTTCTGTTTCCTTGTCAGAATGACCGCATAGTGCTACATAGAGCAGCTAGGTGGAAGAACTAGAGTTCGTACTGGCATGTGGCTCTTTGTAGTACTTCGCGAATACACGCTCTCCTCCTTCCGTGCTTAGTATTATGATGGCATTGACCGAGATCAAGGACATGCCGGGCGCCATGATTGCGTGTTTGTAAAGAGCAAATGAGTATCAAGCTGCGGAAGCTGGTTATACTGTCCTCAAGCGCGTGGATTTGTCCTCTGTTCTGTTCGACCACCGTGGTCGATACCAAGAGATGTCTCCACTCTCGTGCAGCAAGGCTATCCCAAAAAATTATTGCTCTCTGTTGCTAGAGTCATGAACATTCATCCAAACAGACTTCATCAATGCTCTACTAAACTCTACTCGCTTTGGTTACGCATTCAAGTAATGTTTAAGGACGTTCAGGCCGATTTCCTAGGTATCATTCGACGTCGTAGCCGCCGAATACGGAAGTGAAGCCGTTACGCTGGCCTTCTCAACACGTCTCGCGTTTCCCATCAAGATCCTATCAAAACTATAGGCTACATATCAAGATGGCACTGGAGCCTCTCCTGGGCATGGTCTTCCAGACGCGTGTATTACCTGCTCCGGCCAACCAAGACTTTGGCCGATTCAAGGATCCAGAAACTTTAGAGACATGGAAAGTTGTATCAGAACTTGCACCTCTCCATGAAGCTGCCGAGCACCTCAAGTCAAGCAGTATTCCTGTTGGATTTCCTACGGAGACAGTTTACGGTCTTGGTGCCGACGCAACGAGGAGTGATGCCGTAAAGGGTATCTACAAGGCCAAAGGCAGACCAACAGACAATCCGCTGATAATTCACGTGTCTGATCTTACAATGCTGCGATCGTATCTTTTACCAGCAGAAGGAGAAGCCGACCCAATACCAAATATCTACAGACCTCTTATCAAGCGGTTTTGGCCTGGTCCTCTCACCATTCTACTTCCGAACCCAAAGCCAAGCAAGCTGGCACCAGAAGTCACCGCTGGTCTGTCATCTTTCGGAGCACGCATGCCAAGCTCACCTCTTGCTTTGTCACTCATTCAGCTTGCTGGAGTACCTATTGCAGCTCCATCGGCGAATGCTTCCACCAAGCCTTCTCCCACCACGGCTGAACACGTCAGATATGATCTTGATGGAAAAATAGAGATCATTCTCGACGGCGGCCCGTGTCAAGTCGGAGTTGAGAGTACTGTAGTGGATGGTCTTTGTGATCCACCTGTTGTATTGAGGCCAGGAGGCATCAGTATTGACAAAATACGAGAGTGCAAAGGGTGGGAGCTGGTTGAGAAAGGCTACAAAGATGCTAGCGAAGTAGGTTCAGCAGCACCAAAAGCTCCCGGGATGAAGTATAAGCACTACAGTCCTAAAGCTAAGGTAGTCTTATACGAAGCTTCTTTCGTCTCCAATGCTTCTGATGTGGAGGTTGGGATTCTGAAGAATGCAACTACTAATGTCTATCCTTCGATCGGAATTGTGAGGACAAAAACATGGGCCGAATGGGCTGGAATTTTCCAGTCCACTCAAAATCTTAGAGCATCTTACAGGTATGACTCGGATATATCGAAGTGTTCCCTAGACATGCTAATTGTGCCAAGCATCAACGAGATCGTAGAGATAGAGCCTGGAGACGCTGGTACGATGAGGTGCGGAGTGCTTCAAAGTCAGCATAGGAAATTGGCAAACTTGTTCGAGGTTACATTAGGCACCGATACCAGCTCGATCGCGCATAGTCTCTTCTCTGCTCTAAGAGCCTTGGACCATGAAGGCGTGCAGACCATTTACGTTGAAGGTGTGAAGGACTCTGAGGAAGGATCAATCGCAGAGGCTGTCATGAACAGACTGCGCAAGGCCGCCACGATCATAAAGACATGATACACATCAGCGTGGTATTATCCTTTCTTGTTAGACCATTAGCCAATGAGACTTCTTATCAAGAGTACCAAGTGAAGCCCAATATGTAACATATACACATCATTTATCGCGGCCAATTGCAAAGATCACCGGTTTTCAGCTTCAGACAAATTTCATGTTCTCGAGAACCATCTGCAGCTCAAAATCTATTCGGTCATATGCAGCCAAGTGCGATAAGTCGTGGCACCAAGCTTACCTCTCATCCTCGTGGCATGCTCGATGAATCAGCACAGGAGATCTCAGCTTTCAGCATCATATCATTTGGACACGAGTCGGTGTGAGAGATGTATTCGATAAATGAGATTTCTGGACAAGAAACCGCTAACAGAAGAGGTCTATATAAAGGCGATAGATGCTCGTCAGAAATGCAGACGATCACGAAACATCGCAAGCTCTATAGCAACTCCATTCAGAGCAGCCAGTACTCAGCCAGCATCTCATAGACTACCCGCCCACCAGAATCATCTTTAAAGCAGGTTACCACTTGAAAGGAATACCATCATGCATTTACCAGCCGTCTTCATCACAGGACTCACTCTCCTCGTGATAACTACCTTCGCGAATCCTTTTGTGCCGCTCGAGCATCGTGGAGAGTACGGTACGTATACTTACCAACGGACATACCTGCCTCGTTCCTTTTCTGTCTCCCAGTGATCATTGCTGACACTTACAAGGCTCCTGCGCTACCACACCCTGCCAGCCAGGGTATTGTTGCTCAAAATACAAGTACTGTGGCAAAGGTCCTGACTACTGCGGCTCAGCTCATGACCCCAATCCTGACCATGATCACGGCCACGACGGTAATGTTGGTACCTGTATCGGCGGGGTAGGAGGCCACTGCTATGGCGACCTCTGCTGCTCTCCTTACGGCTACTGTGGAACTGGGGAAGCGTATTGCGGTAAACCCAAACCACCTCCAGCTCCCCCGGCTCCGACAATCTGTCTCGAATGCCCTCATCCTCCACCAACATCAACCTCAACGCCTTTCACCGATCCGCCGAAGCCAGAGTTTCCTCCGCCAAAGCCTGGATGGGTCAATCAATGGGGGCAATGCGGCGGAAAGGATTATGCGGGCGCTACTGTTTGTAAACCGCCATATAAGTGTACCTATTATTCGGCCTGGTGGTCAGATTGTCGCTGAGCTGGGAGCCGGGAGCTGGGAGCCATGGGATTTACTCTGGGTTCAACAAAGTGATATGGCGGGTTTTTGGAGGAGGTCGAAGTGCATGGCCTGAAGTCTATGATCAATGGTAACGAATTTCCTTGCTAAAGAGTTGTGGATGTAGTAACGTAGTTCACAAGTGGACGGTCCACACAAGCGAACGGGCCAATTTTCCTTGGCATTATACAAAGCCATTAAATATTTCAACAATTAATGAATCCAACTATTCTAACTCTTCGGCATTTGAATCAGATGTGTCAATAACATTTGGACAAGTTCGTACGTTATGACAGCTTGTTCGCAATATCTACAGCGACGGTTTTGCGGCTCAGTTTGCTCGGTACGGCCCATACTTTCTCGCAAATCGTCTTGTAATTGTATATTAGCCTCTCTTTGAGCCTCTAAGTCTTGGACAGCTTCGACAGTAAGTTACCCTCCTTCTTGTAATTGACGTTTCTTCGTACGACGATGCCGGCTGAGTAAATCATTTGCTTTGCGAAGTGCAACGTGTCCTTCTCGTAATAACGCTAATTCTTGTGTTGCAGACGCCGCCTCTTCCGCAACCTGATCGATGCTTTGTAAAAGCGAAGTTGGTGAGCTATTTTGATGTCGTGCGATCCCATACTTAAGGTATGTTGATCGAGACTGTTTCTCAAGTATATTGCGTGGAGGTTAGGTTCCCAGATCATAGGTAGGGTTGGTGCTGGCGTTGGCGCTGGCGTATGAAGTCGAACGTCAAGCTTTGATATCACATAGTCAGAATCGTAAGGAACAAGCCATGTAGCGCGGAATCCTGCTCGAATGTTTGGTTCAATTATTTCTGTACGAAACGCCGTATCAAAATTCTTTCGAGATGGGGGTAATGTACGCTCGCATTAACTTTTCGATCTTAGTTCTTTACGAACGCTTTAATGCTCGAAAGTAACAAACGTCAAGCGGCTGAAGAATGCTATACGAATATGCTTGCATACAAAGTACAGTAATGTTTCGGGTTTGAAATAGACAAGAAAAGCAGCCGAATGAAGGCTTTCGTATCCGCCACGAATCAAAAGTCGATATACATCCTTAGTACGATGCTTTGTATGTTGATCGAAATGCTTAATCCAGTCAAGCCCTCGCTCATTTGTTGTCCAGCCATTTGACGTAACAGCAGTCACCGAACCTGGCGGTAAAGAAGCGTTTTCGTTCCAAGACGAAAGGTGGTTTTTCCCTGCAACAATGATGAATGGCGGCAGCACATATCCGTACGATCCAACGCCTTGAATTACTGTAATCTATTCTCTATTGCCCTGCTGTGTCGTACGAGATCTGCTCTTTCGTTCGGCATTCGTTACAACCATCAAAGAGCCCGTCTCGTCAAAGTTATATATATATCTTCCTCGTTGATCCCATATTTGTCAATCGTGTTTCGTACCAGCCGAAAACACGCGTTATACGCATTGGGGTCTTCGCATCGAACCTGCTGATAATCGATCTTTCGATTAAAACGCGTAGAGAGCTGTGGTTGTCGACGTATGAAGTTCGAAGTCCATTTCTTCCGACGCGTCCGCCGTCGCGTTCAGCGAGTGATAGATTCGCCGTATCTTCAACAGCACTACATCGAGGAGGAAATGCTCGCGAATCCAAGACAAGAATATGTCGTACTGCAACTTTTTCTTCTAGCTTTGTAAGCTTTTGAGCTTTATTGACAGCATCGCGTCTTGGAAGTATTCCAACTACTTTTCTAGATAAGGCCGTACGAGGCACTTTATAGATTCGTACAAAATTGCGAATACTAGATTTAGGGCTTTTTTGTACGATTTGGACTGCTAGAAGCATGTCAGATTTGTTTCATGTATAAGCCATCCATAGCTTTATGATAATCAACGTGTTCATGATTTCGTATAACGCCAAGGAAATTTGGCCCGTTCGCTTGTGAACTACGTTAGTCATTATAAATTTGAATTTGTTCGAATCTTGTCTAGCTTGTTACAGGTGGTTCTGCGCTCACTTAGCTGCATCACGATTACATGGCGATTAATTAAGTGCTGTACTTGAAATGTGCGGCTGACATCGAATACGAGAGGTTGTGTGCAGCCTCAGACGCAATGAGCTGCAGATGAGTTTCCCCGATTGGTCGTGTCTAGCAATGTTAAGAGGAAGTAAATGTTGTATTAAAATTTGAGTTGACATATATATTAGTTCGGTGGCTGGAGAGGTAGCTGGCACTGCCTCTCTGGTGAGCACCTGATGTGTATGCTCTTCTCATGGCCAGAGAAGAGGAAGACAGCTTGTGCTGGTAGGTTCGAATCCTGCAGCTGCCACCCCATCATGCCCAAGTCAACAGCCTGGCTAGTAGGATGACGGACGAACGACTCGCGCACTCGATCCTTGACGTCCTTAGGGCCCGACAACTCTCGCGCGGCTCCGGTCATAGTGGCAGATGGGATTGTGTTGGGGGCGGCCACGGGCGGTGGTCAGCATTGGAGGAAGGTGGCTGCAATGAAGCGTTCGTGCAAGCCGGCAGCAACTCCTCAGGGGTTTCCAACCTCAATATAGCCTCGATCGAACCACCCAGGTCTCAGACGAAGTAAACCAAACTACCGAACGACATTTCACATTCAAAGAATACACAAGTCTGGGAATCTGGGAGATTGGACGAGGGAGAACGTTGTTGGGAAGGTTTTCTCCTGAGAGGATCAGAGGGATCGTGGAATCACAGTTGCTGTAGCCAGCGGAGTTGCAACATGGCTTCATTGTGGCCGTAGCCCACCGAGTATCCAAGGAGCGCAGATATAGGAGGACAAGCTGGTCTCGGCAGAGCCTGATACTAATGCCACAAACAAAGCACTTCGGTCAGCGTGTATGTATGTATACGTAGATAGAAGCCAGACGGCTCAGTGGAGGAGGTTGCTGGGCACATGAGTGTGATGAAGTGCCGTGCATTTCCCGAGGCAGATGCACTTCGGCAAATGGTGCTAAAGCTGAGCCATTCCGGCATAGCTGTCTTAAAGACGGCTGGGTCCGTGTATGATAAAATCAATCAATCAATCAATCAATTTATATATATATATATATATATATATCAGTTCAGACTATCCTGCGATCCGTCACTCTGTCAGAATTTCCTTCAACAGGTAGAGGGAATAGCCAAAGTTAATTGGTAATAGCATTCAGGGCAGATCAAACTACCATTCAAACGAAGTCAAAATGCAATTCTCGACACTCTGGGTTTTCACAGGACTTGCATTATAACCACTGTGCTCAGCAATCCGTCCGTCCCTCTTGGGCACCGTCAATTAGGTACCTGGCCAGTTACTTCGCAATTACTTACGACTCCAGCTCTTTGCATTTGCTAACGCCACCAAGGCTCCTGCCGAACGACTCCCTGCGCTACTGGTCTCTGCTGCTCACAATATCTTTACTGCGGCACCGGCCCCGGCTATGGCAGGACTGTAACTTGTACTGGCGGCGTAGGAGGCACTTGTGCAGCTGGACATGCTGCTCTCTATGGTTTTTGTGGGACTGGAGTTGAGGACTGTGGTACACCAACGACACCAACACCGATACCAATCCCTATGGGGACTGCCAATCAGTGGAATCAATGTGGTGGAGAGGTATGGGGTGGTCGGACCGTTTGCAAGGCACCATTTGTGTGCACGTACTTGTCAGTTTGGTACTCGGATAACCATACAGTTGAACGAGATTTTGAAAGTGTACTTTGGTGAAGCTGGCGCAAGTGCTTTATGGTCTGAGGTTATACGAGATATTGAGTAATGAAAGTCTCCTTAAAAAAGCAGAATAGTAACGCAATAACGATCAAATGAATGTTATGCGAAAGATCTGAATATGAGGTATCGTGGTATTTTAACCATTCTGTTCTAGGTTAGGTGGCAAAGCCATTCGGCCATGCTATGAGGATTGCTTGTTACCACTTACGTCCGCTAGATCATGATCTCGCTCCAGATACGAATCTCCCAAATTTTGGGGAGAAGTAAGCTTTGCGAGGTGAATCAAAGACATGGCGGCTTCAATAAGAACCATCTTGGCGAGCTCCAGGATGTGTTGATCGAGGGGAGGCATGGCACAGGATAGCGAGCGACTGACGTGAAGATCATGTGGATAAGATCACGAGATCCCTCTTCTTTGCTGTCATCAAGGTCACTTCATAGACATGGAGATGTGGCATGTCTAGGTGAGTATTGAGACAATGGGTGTTATGACCTGCTAAGCTCGGTATCGAGTCTAGTCTCGACTTACCTTGCTGACTCTGTGGGAAGTCAAAATGTAGAATGAAGAGTACACGAATAGGAGCTCGGAGACAGTGAAGCAGATAAATATGATGTGAATTCAAGCAAATCCGAATTTGCGGATGCGCTAGATCAGGAAATACAGCTAATGTACTAGGCGAATGTTAGTTGTTGGTTGTGGATGTGGAGCCTATCCGCGAGCCATGCACCTCACCTCGTATGTATGACGAGAATTAAATCGACGACGTACAGTTCCATCCCTTCTGTCCAGCTCTTACAATTTTGCATTATTCTAATTCACCTTCATGATTGCAGAATATCCGAAGTCACAGTAAATTCGAATCATTCACTTGGTGCTACAGCTACCTTCCTACATGCGTTACGACTTCATATTGGAGCTTGATCGATTACCAAACCCATATAAGCTGCTATATCAGCGATATTGCGGTCATCCTTGCTTTCCAACAGCACCATTATCTTAGCAGGAAATGGCTCCGAGGACCCAATTGAAACATGGAAGGGTGTGTCAAGCTATTATGCCGTTATACCTGGCATACAGACTTACCACTACATAGGATGGAGGAGGAGAGACAGGAAGCTCGAAAAAGCCAAAGATGGATGAAGCTCAACCAATAAGACGTTCGCAGAGACTAGCTCCGCCCGGTACCACACCTATATCGCAGAAGCAACAGCTGCCATCTCCCATCACTCAACAAGAGTCCACTTCCTCGAGTGACGCCTATAAAGAAGGTACTGCCACGCCACCAGGAGGAAGACCAAGTCAACCGCATCCCCAGGCATTGGATTTTCATGCCTCGTTGCAGGAGGCTGGTCTTTCCTCTCCGCCACAAGATACACAAGCGTTCTCCCAGTTCATGTACCCTACATCTGGGCTCTCGAACGATGTGAAGGACGAAGAGAAAGAAGGTGTATGGGGATATTTACTGCCTTTGGATCAGAAGCTCGGGAAATCGTTGGTTCTGCGAAAACGTAATGCTTGCCCACTACTCAACGGAATGGAGAATTTTGGAAAGGACAAAGGCGATAGACAATCGAAGAACGGCAAAAACTTTGCAGCGGAGGAAGATGCCTACGAGCAGACGAAGTTGAAGGGAGTTGCCTCTGGTGGTTATTTGATTGGCCGTCATCCTGAGTGCGGTAAGTCAATACGCATAGCAAGATTCCTCACTAAACATTGGTAGATCTCATCATTGATGATCCTATAATCTCCAACAGACATTGTCTACTATTCACGGAGAACAAGGGTGGAGAGACCATAGCTGTGATCGAAGATCTGTCGAGCAACGGAACATTTGTGAACGAAGCAGTAATTGGAAGAAACAAACGACGAGAGATGAAGGACCAGGACGAAATATCTGTTCCAGAGGGACATGGCAGATTCATCTTCCGATATCCAAAAAATCGTCAGACGAGCCCGTTTCTGCAAAAATACACACTGCTAGAGAAATTGGGTAAAGGCCACTTTGCCGAAGTGTTCCTGTGCATTGAAAAGTCTACTGGTCAACGCTATGCTGTCAAGATTTTCACAAAACGACCAGGCTTGGAAGAAAGATCCAAGACCGAAGGTCTACAGCAGGAGATAGCAGTGTTGATGGGTGTCAGCCACCCCAATATGCTGTGCCTGAAGGATACTTTTGATGAACCCAACGCTGTCTACCTTGTCCTGGAATTGGCTGCGGAAGGAGAACTTTTCAACTGGATTGTGATGAAGCAGAAGCTTACTGAAGCAGAAACAAGAAAAGTGTTCATACAGCTTTTCCAGGGCATAAAGTATCTCGTACGTAGCCCAGGTCTAAATTTTAGTCATCATTAGCATTAGCATTCACTAACATACCTTCAAGCACGAGCGTGGAATAGTACACCGAGATATCAAGCCCGAGAACATCCTTCTCACTGACAAAGATCTACACGTCAAAGTAGCAGATTTTGGACTTGCAAAAATCATAGGAGAAGAATCTTTCACCACAACGTTATGTGGTACACCAAGTTACGTTGCTCCAGAGATACTGGAAGAAAGTCGACAGCGACGATACACGCGCGCCGTAGATGTCTGGTCACTAGGAGTTGTTCTGTACATCTGTCTCTGCGGTTTCCCTCCATTCTCGGATGAGCTCTACTCGAAACAAAACCCTTACAATCTCACACAACAAATCAAAACTGGTCATTTCGACTACCCATCACCGTACTGGGATTCTATTGGCGATCCAGCACTCGACCTTATCGATCGTATGCTGACCGTCGATGTCAAGAAGCGCTTCACTATTGACGAATGCTTAGAACACCCTTGGACCACGCAGAAGCCAGTTAGCGTAAATGACAGCACCGATGGTCTCGTTGGCGCCATCGCCGGTCTCGACTTTAGCAAGAGGAAGATGGCTCGTGAGCGCACTCTACTCAGCTCCATCAACGATCTGAAAGTCACACGGACGATTGATATTGAGCCTGACAAGACGCCCGTCAGAATTTATGTGAAGAACCCGCCGATCAAGGAGTCGCAGAATAAAGTCAATCAATCACTAGAGGCGCATGCGAATGGTGCGCCGAAGAGTATAGCGGGGCCTCCGAAGCAGGAAGAGACGCCCTCACACAACCGTGATCCAGATGAGTTTATGAGAGTTGGAGGGAAGGGGGATGAAGTGCTATATGGCAATGAGGATAGTATCTACCCAGGTAGCAGCGACGATTCCGGCGCTGTAGAGACGACGAAGAGCAAGAAGGGCGTGAAGAACGGAAAAGCTTGAGATGTCTGGTGCTTTCGGGTCGATCTGGAATTGAATTCCCACGGCTGATCCGGTCAATGTTAAAGAAGTGGTTAGGGACGGAGCGTTTTGGGGTCTGTCTCAGGTCCTTCTCAACTGCCTTAATTTGGTTCGATACTTCGGAATGCTTCTTGTATATAGTTTCAACTTCTGAACAAAAGCTATGATCAGTTTTTGAATTTGATGCCAGTTCGATATAACAAAACGTTTTTTTTTAAACTCTTAGGTTTGAATCCAAGTAGCCGAAAACCAGTCCGTAATACAGAGACTGAAACCTAACTACGCGCAACACGTCTTCCACTCCTTCTCCAGGATTGGGGCAACTCTCTCATAATACATAGGCTCATTAGCGGAAGAGACGGTTGCCCCATATTATACGGTATGTATAGAACTTGCAAGCCTCTGCTTTTGAAAGTGAAAAAAAAAACGCTCAATACACGTCCAGTCTATTACCGCAATGTGATTTCATAGAAAGGTAAAGTTATGGTATATGTTGGACAGGTCTTGATTCCAAATACGATGACTAGTGAATGACGATCCAAACAGCTAGACCATGTCTAAACCGGGTATCTCTGGTCACTCCATTTTGGTATTGTTCTCCCTGATCATTGTATAGCGTCTAGTGATGGAAGAGACGAATGCTCTGCTCGACGAAGGTAATTCCGAGCTTCTCGGCCGTGTCAAAGACAAATTGGTCATTCTGACTGCCGGTGGGTGCGGCCATATACTTGACTCCAGATCTACCAGCTCGGTAGACGTTGTCGATGAAGGGAAACTGAAGGTATTAGAAATTACTACGTCACGTCACGACTCGATACTTACGAAAGCGTCACTGGAAACGACAACCTCGGAAAGCTTGCTGAGCCACTGCTCTCTCTCCTGCTCCGTAAACGAAACTGGCACTTCCTCGAAGAAAGCCTCATAACCTTCGCGCTCTGGTCCGTCTTTGGGGAGCTCCCCACTGACAAGCAGATCAATTGCGTTGCTCTTATCTGCTCTCTTGGTTCCTTTTTTCCACTTGATATCCAGGACCTTTGGACTGAATCTCAGCCACCAGTTGTCTGTCTTATCACCAGCCAGCCGTGTGCAGTGAATACGAGACTGTTGACCTGCTCCGAGACCAACAACTTGACCGTTGAAAGCGTAACATACTGAATTGCTCTGTGTGTACTTCAGCGCAATTGTGGCGACCGTCAGATCACGTAGAGCAGACTCTGACAGTGGTGCAGAGTCTTTTGGCGTGATGATAGATGTGAAGGTCTTCGGTGAGATCTGAACATTGTTGCGTCCTTGAGTGAGTTTGATGCCATACACAGTTCTTATCTCTTGTGGCGATGGTTGATAGTCAGGGTCCATCTGCAGAACCAAGTACTTACCTCCCTTCTTCTTCTTCAGAATCTCAAGAGCGGCATCTTCATATCCAGGCGCAATAACACCGTCAGACACTTCACGGGAGATGATCTTGGCCGTGGGAACATCAACTACATCACTCAATGCAATCATGTCACCAAAGCTGCTCATTCGGTCAGCACCACGCGCACGAGCATAGGCTTGGGCCAAAGGCGAGTTCTCTAGACCCTCAATATCATCAACGAAGTACACCTTCCTCTCATCAGCCGTTAGAGGAACACCAACAGCAGCCCCAGCGGGCGAAACGTGCTTGAAGCTTGCCGCTGCAGGATGCCCGAGAGCAGTCTTCAACTCCTTGACCAAAGGCCAGGCATTCAGGGCGTCCAAAAGATTAATGTATCCTGGTGAGCCTCCTAGAACCTTGAAAGGAATCTTACCACCCTTAACATATGCCGCAGCAGGCTTCTGATGTGGGTTCGCGCCATATCGGAGAGCAATTTGTTGCGTTCCATCTCCAGCATATTGCTTGCGGAAGAAATCGGCAATTGCTGCATCATAGTCCGCAGTGTGCTCGAATGCCTTCAAGGCATATGTGTTCCTGCTGCGTTCCGTGATCTCACCCTTCTCAAGCTCTTCCAAGAACTCTGGGTAATCGTTCGGATCACTCAGTATCGTAACTCGTGTGTGGTTCTTAGCAGCCGCTCGAATCAGGGTGACTCCTCCAATATCAATTTCTTCGACAGCTTCGGGAATTGTAACGTTGATCTTCGCAATTGTGTCCTTGAACGGGTAGAGGTTGCAAATAACATAGTCGACCTTGTTGATGTTCTGTTCGGCAAGGTCTTTCTCGTCGGCTGCCAAGTTACGTGCAAGAATACCGGCATGAACCTGCAGGATATTAGATTTCCCCCATAATCAATTGGATGTGTCTCCCGAACTCACAGCTGGGTGAAGGGTCTTGACTCTGCCAGCCAACATCTCAGGAGCGTGAGTGATTGCGGAGACGTCCTCTACATCGAATCCAGATTCTCTGATCATCTTGGCGGTTCCTCCAGATGCCAAAATTCGAACTCCATTCTTGATAAGACCTTTGGCAAGGTCGAGCAAGCCAGTCTTGTCGTAAACAGAGACAATTGCTATAGGCTTGTCAGTCAGGGGGGTCCAACCCAATCCCTTGAATCCCACAAGATCTCGCTCGTACCGGTTTTGCGATTAGACATCTTGGGCAGTTGAATATCTGGTGGTCAAATCAGTGATCTGCTTTCCGCACATATAGGCATCTCAATGGAACTTACACAAGAATGCGTTGGTAAAGGGTCGATTTTATGCAACGCCTACGCGGGGAGACTCATCAATTTTTACTGTACTTACCCCACCAACCCAAAATTCGATCTGATCCCCAAGATCCACCAGAAGCCAAGCTAGCTTTGCCAAGACTCGTGGACTCCCAAGATTCACCATAGGTACAAGTACTCCGTCAGTCCCTATCCGTATTGCCTGCTGCTTCTACTGTTTCTACTAGGCACTACCACTTCTTCGAAACAATGAATTGATTCTCTAGATATCTACTCGGTCTCTTTAAGCCATGCTACGGGACATCATAGTATTAATTGCTACGCGGTGTTTTCTAGACTGGTTCGCTAGCAATGACTTCGTTGGCAGATGGAATGGAAGACAACTCATAAATAAGATTCACAAGTGTGCCAAATGGGAATATATGACAGTCTTCGTAGGCCCGGAAGTAGCCAAACGAGTTGTCGCCTGAAATGATTGTCCCATCCATCCCACAAGATGCGCGACAGCATTGCTATCATCATCCTCAGGAGTCGATATTTCCACACCATACATGATATCTATATTGGTGCAAGACCGGCTTGCTAACGAGTCAAATATGAGTCACGGGTGCAAAGAGATTTGTCACCTCGACGAGGCAACCATAGTTTGTCTCGCCTGTTCCAAATATTCCAAGACTTCATGGAAATCCAAATTTCAATGCTTCTGAAAGAAACTTCGTTTTTCCTCAGCCGTCATTTCATAATCAAAATTACCAGGCCTATCTCTAAATTATATGCATATGGAGCTAGCTGCGACCATGGTTCTTCTCTGGAGCAAGCTCTCCTGTGTTGACAACCATCGTCTTTCAATATTGCTTGGTTTCCAAGGGAGATACCTTTTCTCAATATGACTTCGTAACTGCCAGTCGAGTGGCGACCTGCCATTGCCGAGATTCTGTCACATAGTGATGTGAATGGCGTTAGTATCCTTCTTCGACAAATTCGAACCCGACCTGAAATTCTGTAGTGCAGTAGACGCATAAGTTTTTATCAGGACCGGATTCAAACGTGCTCCAGAAACTCTTGCCTGATCCTGATCAAGTTCCCAGGATGCATTTATCCCCGTTGGCATAAGTGCCCAACAGAACTCCACGATGGTGACAAATGCGTGTACTTCCAACATTTAGGAAGCCCTGGCCATGTTCGAGCACTAATTGCATCCTAATCAGAAGATTCCCCTTTACTACCCGGGACAAGATTTTTCTGTCTATGTACGTGATCGGGAGCCTCATTGACCACTTTTATTTTAACAGACAGCATGTTCAAGAATTTGGCGATGTCTTGGCCCTGGCGATAACGCTTCATCATCATTCGAATATCACAGGACTGAATCCGTGATGAATATTCGAGGCCTCATCGATATGATGCAATCTCATGCACGATAAACAACCGACCTGGTGGGACGATCTCGTTCCAGCAGTGTCAAGTATACAGACTTGTCGAAAAGTCCATAGGCCTTCTGATTTTCAACAGGATTATCGTGGATCATAGTGCGTATTTGGAGGCAGGTGTGTGACAATAATGTAGCTTCCATCAGCGGAAGATGGTCTGTGATTTGGATAAAGATTTCGGCTGGGAGCTGGCCAGTTCTGGCGGACTCGAGGCTAGCTGTTCCTTGTCTTTGCCTCATTTTCGGCATAAGCGAGCCTTCATCAACAGCGCGGTGAGATACTATGTTTGACAATTCCGAAAGTTTGACAAGGAAGCAAAACCTATCAATGAACGCTAGGACCTGGGGTGCAATTTGTTGGCCAGGCTTCTGCTATGAACTGCTCTGTTAGGGCTCTCCCTCAAGGAAGAACCAAGTCTTGGGAAGAATATGGTTGGCTTATGTATGATGGAATATAGTACTGGATATTGAAGTGAGAATGAAGTCTGTTTTTTTGTATTGACGACTCCCTTTGGCGTTGGCTTTCGGCTAGGCTAATTGCATCTAGGTAGAAAGTATAACAGACCCATCTCAGTACGGTCTACCATTACTACTTATGTACAAACCCTGATCTATATAGAATATATCTAACTTGCACGACATTGGTAAACTACGTAAGCGAGATCCGAAAGGGGTTCGCCTGCCGCTTGGCATGTGCTTCAAAGTTCGCCAGACTACATACTGTTGTTGATCCATTCAAGTGTTGTATCAGCATAGAGCTCTGTAACACTGTAGACTATCTTGGCCTATGAGATCGAATACCTATCTCTCAGGTAGTATATTCTCCTTTATCGCTCTCCTAGTCCCTCCCACGAGGTGTACCCTCCACAAATATCCATTTGACCTGACACTTAAGGCACGCATATTAACCCGTTTACATATTAGCAACCTACCAAACGCTGGCTCCCTGTGTGTCGTTTCGTAGAAAAACTATGTCAAAATATAGCTGGTAAGAGAGACAGAGCAGCGACCCAAGTACTGAACGACACGACCAAAGGGCGGAACTAAGGATACCTCTTAATTCAGCTCTGGGGCAAAGAGTTCTTTGTGTACGTACACCTTATTCGTGTGGATCTCGGAAACAATATGTCCTACTCAGATATTCATCCCTCAGTGCCTCAGGTTTAAGGTTGGTTTTCTGCCAGAACGTATTGTGACTAACTGTATTACCGAGACGAAAGGTTGTAGTCGAGTCTGAATATGTAGCCAGGCGCTGGTATCGCAACGGATGAGAGGAATCACCGGAAGTTCAGCAGAAATGACCCTTCGTATCCGACGAGCTGCAGGTGCGAAATTATAGAATAGAGAGCATTGTACGGCGACGGCCGTGTAGAATATGCCGAAGGGAACCGAAGCAAAAATGAAGAACCTCATCATCTCTATTATAGAGAGCAGTATAGCAGAAATTTGCTCCTAAAGAACCGCAAGGGACTGCATAAGACATTGCTATTGAATCGATGTCTGCTGTACTTTCCTAGTCGTGGTTGTGCAATGCCAATAATTCGGTGGAGACTCTAGTTCGGAGGCGGAATCGTTCAAACTGCTGTATATATCACTGCTACTGTATACTTGAGTGTTTGTAGAGCCGACAAAGACGTGGCAAATACTGCTGAAGGGTGGAAGGGGTGTAGTTCGTTAGCGTAAAGGTGCGAAAAGCTGTCGACGTGGGCGCTCCAAGCCGGAAGGCCCCCTAGATACTGTCTGCAGTCCCTCAGCAGAAATAGATAGACTCAGCTATCCTCCACAGTCTTGAAGAGACTGGCAGGCGTTTACATATGGCACCGACGTGAAGGTGGGAGTTCGACTTTGCAGGCCTCCAGACTATACACTACAATGGGTTAAAAAACACGACATTGCCAGAACTTGTATAAGATTCTGATACTTCTTGTATCAGCTGTTTCCCTCCGTCGTATTGAAGTGTCTGCTTAACTAATTCAACATGCCACCGCAACTCCCCATATGCCTTCTTTTGGTTAGACCTTGATCCAAGACTCCAAACTCCATACAATGCAGCCATAAGATAGCTTAAAATCGTTCTTTCATTCTTGACGCTACCGTCCGTAGTTGACCATAGACCTTTCCAGGCGGCTTTCCCAGAATCAAACTCACTATAGCCTCTTGCGCGATATGAATGTTCTTGAAACCCCCGAGGATATGTATCTTCGAGTCTGCGAGAACAACTCGGGTATGCGTTGCGTTCTCTATGGCAAACTTCGTCTTTCCATCCTTTCCAGCAATACGTCCGATAGCTCTCGCTTGGTGATCTCCTTGCAGGGTCTTGACATCCTTGATCTCAAAGGTCTGAATATAGAGGTCGTCCAGACGGAGAAGGGCGATCGCATCGTCCACGTCGAATCCAAGACTGAAAGCCTTGATAAAGTCCTCGCCCTTCTGAAGGGCTCCGGGATCTGTTGTCGACTTGTACGTCCTCAACTCCACACACTTCGACTTGATGTTCATCCGGACCTGCAGCTTTAAGTGTTCTACCAGTGGCGGGTATATCTGAGGTCGCAAGTCAGTCCAAATCCAACAACGTGCTTCCCTTTTATATGCTTACTTTTGCCCAGCTAGCCTTCAATGGTGAAATCCGATGCGGCGGTATAGGGACTTTGCGATTTTCTATTTTCGTAGGCCCATTCTATAGTCGTTAGCAACGTTGTGTTCCACCTCCAAGGTATAGAGAGATCTCACAATGTTCTTTTGGGCGGGGAATCTCGGCTTTCCCTCCTCATCCACAAACATTTCCGAATCTTCTGCTCCTACTACTGGTTGTACCTCACCTATCTCCATGGCGGTGTCGAGTAAAAGTTCGTCATCTTGGTCTATGGTTGTCAGCGAAGTTTGCGCCGGGGGAGAGATTCCAAATACCATCGATCGGCAACGGAACATTGGCTGCTGCTATGGCATATTCTGGCTGTTGTCGAAGAGCAGTTGGGGCTGGCATTTTCGCGGATAAGTTATGAGTAGAATAGACGAATCTGCAATTGATGGGGAACTCTATCAGAAAATTGGCGGGGGGTAACTTTTTCTAAGGCGGTCTACAAAAATAAGATAAGCGATTGGCAGAACTCTTAAAAGTGAGTTTAACAAAATGCTTAAAATTTATCTAGAGACCTGTGAATTCATGATGGATCAAGTACATGCAGTCAATCTTCGATCTTCAATTTTCTAGATATCTTACGCGTATCGACAGCAGCTTCAACAGCCTGCCGCTCTTCACAATAGCCATGATACCACGAGCATGCCACCAAATATAAAACAGGGGCTCTGGTCCCAGCTACGGGATCCAAAATCTCTTTCTTTCAAGCTATATCGGCATACCAAGTTTGCGGAAGTGAACGGCAAGAGGATTGTCTCGGGGATTTGGCCAACGATGAAATCAGAAGCTCCTCGAAAGACTGTCTATAGGAAGAGTTTCTCTACGGGAAGCATACTCTTGCTCGACTTTGGACCAGGTGGGCCGGCTAGTTCTACCGCAAATGTTGCATCTACAACCAAAATCGAGAGGACGATATGCTCCAGCATCCCGTCACCTCTGATATGTACATCTGAACTAGCGCAGAATGTATGGAGGAGAGAGCTGCACCCAGGCTGTGGGAAAAGAGGCAGAATCATCACAAAAAGATACAAAAGCTCTACACCAGACAATAAGAATGGACAATCTTCCACGGCTGAAAAGAAAAACACATCAGATGTAAAGATGCCCAAAGGGACGGGGCGTGAGGAACTTTCATCATCATATCTCCATCTCCCGCATATGCCGAAGCTACCTCACGCGCCATCGAAAGAAGAGCTACTTTCAGCGGCGACAGGTTTCTTCTCCCGAATGAAAGTCCGCTTCAAGTGGTTCTCTATAAGGAGTTCTCGACCGTGGAATGTTGATGATTGGAGCGCTTTCATATCATGGTTCGTTCTGGGAAACATAGCATGGGTTTTCATAGGGACGACTACTTTCTTCTCACTTGTTATTTTCTCAATCAATACTGTAGTCGCTCAAGGTATGTCCTCCCTTTCATCCCCTAGAGATCGAAGCTGATATCCGAAAGAAACATTAGCCAGTTGGGTTGGAGACTACCTCACGAACTCGGCTGGCATAAAAGTTGTATTTGAGTCTGCGATTGTACCCAAATGGAATGACGGCGTAATCACCTTTCACAATGTTTTTGTTTCAAGACGGCCTGGACAAGGTAAGAGCAAGGTCAGGAAAGGATCCACGATAGAAGCTGCAGCAGCTGCTGCAGCAGAACGATATGCCGACCAAGAGGCGAATCAAGAGGAAGAGGAAGACACGAATTATACACAGTTTGATGTCACGATAAACACGGTCAACGTAACACTGTCATTTGTAAAATGGTGGAATGGCAAAGGACTACTACGCGATGTCGAAGTGAAAGGCGTCCGAGGTGTAGTAGATCGGACATCGGTACATTGGGGCACAGAATACGTTGATCCCAAAACATACCGACATGAACACCACCCAGGAGATTTCGAGATCGATTCCTTCAAAATGGAGGACCTCCTTGTGACACTTCACCAACCAAAAGGATTTCGTCCTTTCTCGATAAGCATTTTCTCATGCGAGCTACCCCAGCTTCGCAAACAATGGCTCTTCTACGACTTCCTCTCCGCAAATAACATGTCTGGCGCCTTCGACGGCTCCCTCTTCACCATCCACCCTCGCCAACTACACGGATTTGCCGGATCACACAACCCAGTCGACGCACCCCCCTGCACAGGTTCAGGTGAGCCCTGGAAGAAACACAGCCGTCTCCGCATCGATGGTTTGAAAATCGACCATCTAAACCGCGGTGTCGACGGTCTCTTCGGATGGATCCACGAAGGTAACGTGGATATAGTCGCGGACGTCATGTTTCCCGCCGATAATGACGAGAGTATCGCGAAAGTCATGTCTGATTTCTACGACCGCATGGAAGCTACTGTGACATCAAATCGCTATATGGATATCCTCGAGAAACATCCCGTGAACGCGGATCTCAATACGCCTGAAGCGAGAGCCGTGTCAATAGAAAATGAGAAGCTGAGTAGCAACGATGATAAACGGTATCTCGTCATGGATCTCCGCGTGCACTTGAACGATGTTCGCGCCGCGGTCCCTCTCTTGACACGCGATCTATCATATATCAATCAAGCGCTGATCCGACCGATCGTCGCATATATCAACTCGAAAAACACATTCATACCAGTGAACTGTCGAATCGTGAAACGAGCGAGCGAGTTCGATGGCAGCTGGACGATCTTTGACAGCGGACTGATGGAGGATTTGTCGGCGGAGACGTATGAGGCATTCGCAAAGAATGTCATGGATAGCCAGGCACGCATGCGAAGACTGAAGAAGGTCGGCTTCTGGTCGATTTCGCTGGCCGTGCAAGCATTGTTTATGGGGTTGGCTGGGAATGTGGTGTGAGCCACAAATGCATGAACTGTCAAGATTTGGACTGGGATGTATAAAAGTTGGGTTTGGCTTTTTTTTGGTAGATAGGGCGTACACGGGACGGCGTTCGTGCATTTTGAAGCCTGAGCGATAGGAGTTGGGGATTGTACAGCAAAGCAAAGCATATACCACCTGTGTTTGTAATCTAGAAGCAGGCATGACTTGAATACATACATACTATACTCTTAGGACGAACTTTTTGATATGGGAGTGCTTCTGCAAGTCTAATGGCTAGGTACTCGGCCATCCAAGACGATTTAGCAACCAGAAGACACCAGAGATCGAGTTAGCCATTGGCTGTGGGCACCGAGTCACAGGTATGTTCTACTGAGCTGGGCGAATGGGTTTTTGCGATTTAGACATCTCCGCCCACTGGGACCCGCTCTCATTATCTCTTTTTGCAAATGTACCGAAAATTCCTAAACATAGAAGTACGAGAGGCCTACTAGATACTCAAACTCCAACTGCACGTCGCCCCCCCCAGGCAATCAGAATAGCCAATCGTATGAAGTACCAAAGAACAAACATGCCCTCTCACCTGAGAATTGAAATATCGGGCTACTCTTACCTTCACGTGGAACACCATGCGAATTCAATATAGCCATTTTGACCTGATCATTGAGACTTGCATTGGTCCTTGATGTTGAATACAGAATAGCGATGGTTTTCTCTTTTTTGATGCCACGCATAAACATGCAGCACCGCCCGGACCCAAACTAAACCAAGACTTTAGCATGACTCCTCAGGCCGGCCGCCTCCTCGCAAACTCCTCCAAGTCTGTCCTCGTCGCAACACCCAGCACAAACCGCCTCCTCTCATCCGTAACCACCGCAAACTCCTGCTTCCCCTCCTTGCCCGTCTCGCCTCCATTGAAGAATATCTCTAGCTCCTCCAATGGTGTCTGCATCGTGATGACCTTGTACACTCTGCCCTTCCTCCGGAATTTGACCATCGCTTTGCTGACTTCATCTGTTTCTCGGACCTTGCCGTTCTCGAGTAAGATTCGTAAGTGTGGTATGGAGAGGTAGCCGAGAAGGGCACGATTCGAGCCAGAGACAACGGTCAAGTGTGTGTAGTCGCGCTCGAAGGCTGTAAGGAGGGCGTGTGATATTGGGTCGGTGGGGTTCAATGAGAGAGCGCTAGGAGGATCCAGGTCTTCTACTGTTGCCTTTCTGTTTGTCAGTCAAAAACTCCATGCAGGTCTTGGAATTGGACTTTACTCCTCGGTATCTGCTGGCAAGTTTCGAGAGCTTCCTGGGTGGTGATGATTCTTCCGCCATGTTGTAAGTCTATTTCTCCAAAGCTAGTGGTGGTCTTCGGCGTTGGTATGATACGAGAGCCGTAGATCGAGACAATTAAAAAATCGTTTTTCGATGCAATGAACTCAGATCTCTGTGAGTCTGTACCCAAGTCGTTATCTATGAATGTGCCTAGCGATGCTCCTGGACATATAAAATGTTGAGCTACTTCGAGGTGAATGCAGGCCAATACACACTTGTTGATTTCTGGCGGGGTGCTGATTGCTAGCGTGAGTGAAAATGACGCTACTAAGCCCGAGCTAGTCCAAGCTCCCATCCTTTCTTCCTCCAGTCTCAATTATTTTGGCCCACGTCACCTCGATCCCACTACACTGTTGTATAAAACCTGTACTTGGCCCCCGTTGTATCATTGCAGAACTGATTGCGATCTTTCAAATTGTACCATAGCTTCTGGTTACAATTAACTGACTGCGCGTTTTTGACAGAGACCATATAGTCTAGCAAGCGCGAAGTAAAGGACTTCTTTCCAATACGACTTGAGACTTCCTCCCCATCTTTCAAGATCCTTCCTCGACTTGTGAACCCTGATACCAATCCTATTCTATTATATTCTTTAATACACCTGATCTCCTCTTATCTCAAGTTCATTAAGGCTGACAGATATCGTCCCAAAAGCACCGTACAAAATGCCTCTTCTCTTCCCAACGCAAGATACCCTGCACGATATCTTTCACCCTAAGGTTTGGGGTCAACCTTCAACTCCCAGACCCAAACAGCTGAGTCCTGCTTCCACCCAGCGATTCTCTGCCAAACCAGCTAGCAGCTATGACCCCTACATGGCCTGCTCGGTCATTGACGATGCGAAAAACAAAGCCAATGCATTGAGCGCCGAAGCTACGAAAGAATTCGAAAAGGCTAGCGCCAAAGCTCAGGCAAAAGCTGGGCACATCGAGCTATATACTGCTAAGTACTACGCAGCATGTACCTTTGGTGGTATGCTAGCATGTGTAAGTGCTTTGCACCCGAGCTTTGTGATATATAAATCTGATAGTGCCAGGGCCTTACACATACTGCTGTTACACCTCTCGATCTTGTGAAATGTCGCCGACAGGTCGATTCCAAGATGTATACTGGCAATTTCCAGGCCTGGGGGAAGATTGGCCGAGCTGAGGGTTTCCGTGGTATCTATACCGGCTGGAGTCCAACCTTCTTCGGATACTCTGCTCAAGGAGCCTTCAAATATGGAGGGTAGGCATATTATACGATCTAAGGAAGATGTATGAACTGATGTAACATAGGTATGAGTTCTTCAAGAAATGGTACGGTGATCTTGCAGGTCCTGAAAATGCCCACAAGTACAAGACCGGTCTATACTTGGCAGCATCGGCATCAGCTGAATTCATCGCCGATATTGCTCTCTGCCCATTCGAAGCCGTCAAGGTCCGAATGCAAACTACAGTTCCACCGTTCGCTACTGGAACTGCCAATGGTTTGAGCACCATGTAAGTTGCAGCATTCTCTTTAGCATTGTTGGGAGTGAGGCCTATGCCTACATGATCTTCGAGCTACTTGCTGACTTTCGAATAGTATCGGCAAGGAGGGCTATGGTGGTCTCTATAAAGGACTATACCCATTGTGGGGACGTCAAATCCCATACACCATGATGAAGTTCGCATCTTTCGAAACCATCGTCGAAATGATATACGAGCGACTTCCTGGTCAGAAGTCAGACTACAGCAAGGCTGCTCAAACTGGTGTCTCTTTCACTGGTGGTTACTTAGCTGGAATTCTCTGTGCTATCGTCTCTCATCCTGCCGATGTCATGGTGTCTAAGTTGAACGCCAATCGTCAAGCTGGGGAAGCTTTTGGCGCCGCAATGGGACGAATCTATAAAGACATCGGATTCAAGGGATTATGGAATGGTATTCCTGTCAGAATTGTCATGATAGGGTATGTCACCTGCAAACATTTTCCGAGATCAAGATGCTGACTATCCGTACCAGAACCCTAACCGGATTGCAATGGATGATTTATGTAAGTCATTGAAGTGATACCGTTAATGCAGACGTGCTGACTATGGTGACAGGACTACTTCAAGATATTCATGGGACTCCCAACCACTGGCGGAGCAGCTCCTCCAGAGGAGAGCAAGTGAAGCAAGCAAGATAATCTGCATTTCAAGGCTAGGAAATTTCTCTTCTGTATAACGGTACACGGCAGGTGGCCACAGAGCAACGAACGGCGTCTGTTTACATGAGTAATTGTGGTCGGTGGAGGCTCTTGAGGGTTGACATTGTTGACATGGTTTCCACCTTTCTGTATGATCAACGAATACTATCTCACCTATCCTACAAATCAAATCGCAAAGACTTCCTTGGCGTATGATATCTGAGACTCTGTACCCAACCCAGAACTCGGTGCATTGGTGCACAGCATCTCATTCACGTTACAGCGCAGCGTAACTGCGAATGTCTAGATGTGCAACAAAAAACTCTGCTCATGCTCACCGACTGCATGTCTATGGACGCGATCCGAAAGGTCGCATTCCCAGCCGTCTCAGGAGCTTCAAGACTGCATGGACATATTGGTCGTACAAATGCCTGGTAGGTAGAGCAATTTAGGCTGGGTTTCATGGCCAGCCGCCAGTGATAATGGCGTCTATAATTATAGATGAAGCACACAGTACCACGAACGGTACTTGGCCAAATGCTAGCATTTCGGCATTGAAGAAACTAGAGAGAAAGTTAGTATCACGCTAGTAGCACGCTAGTGGCGAACTTGGAAGCAACCAAGAAGGATGAAAATACGCGAGAGATAAGGAATGGAGGGGCAGCTTGAAGCGCTTATCTCAATGAATGACAACAAATCAACCTCGGAGAAAACCAGAGCTTGAAAGCAGGAAGCCCCTGCAAATCGAAACTTTTAGGCTTCGTACCTGGTCTGAAGACAATAGACAGTCGATAATCAATATGCGTCATTGACTGATTCGGAAATTAGAGCATATTGAAAGACATCTGAAGGCTCAAAATCTCATGGCCCCCCCGGGCTATCGCAACATCAACTGATTGTACCTTACCTCAACGACCCCCAGCCTCACTAGAGCTCCAAGACAGCCACCGCAGAGGTACGTACCAATCAACAGTGCTCAAGAGCTGCTGCCGCAAGGCTCTATCCAGGCAAGCAAAAATTGGATCGGTCAAGAAGTACATATGGGGAAGAAGCGGAAGAAATTGGGCTGCGAACAGTCAAGCCTAGTGGGTACCACTGTTCGTTCAAAAGCAGACGAACGCCCGATTCCTGGTTGATTTTGTGCTTTTTCTTCTTCAATCTGAACTCTGGTAGCTGATACTGTGGGCAAGCTACAGCACCAACGACATAGACCGCTTGAGATTGAGAGATAAACGAAAGCAATAATGTCTACACACAAGAAGAGCTTGGAAGTCAGCCACGGACGTGGAGGTATGGTTTCCCCAGCTTTCCCAATACAGAATGCCATGCTAACACGTCCGCAACAGGAGCCGGAAACATCGGTGTTGATCCCACCGAGTATGCGTTCTCACTGTCTCCCAAACACGCACTTTTCTAATGAGAACCAGATACGGTGACGGAGAGATCGTGAGACAAGGAGTACCCGGAGACCATGGCGATGGTGCCTTCAGCGTAGGTCGTGGCGGTGCTGCCAACATCGGCTCGCCTGGCCTCCCGGCTACCCAGCGCAAAGACGAAGTTGTGGTCCCCGAACAAGCACTCCGGCCCAGTACCGAGGATCAGACCTATCACAGTGGCCGCGGGGGCGAGGGCAACATCCACCATCCAGGCGACACGGGTGTCAAGAAACAGGAGGGCTTGGCTGATAAGCTGAAAAACAAGCTGTTCAAGAAGAAGGTTGCGAAGCAGGACGCTGCTGCTTCCGAGGATACGACTACGACCACGATTTGAGGAAGATGGGAAGGTGATGGGAATGTGAAAGGTGGAGAAGAGTGGCTTGCTGCCAGCAGTATGGTGTGTTCAGGGATGATTTGCTGCGAGAGAAGTTTTGCAGTTCCTCGATACCACTTCCATGCAGATTTAGATGCTCTTCGCTAGTTTGATCGAAACAACTAATTGGAAATTACAGCCAGGAGCAACTCTTATTGTCCTAGCCTACCTTAGTCAGGTATGTATAATATGTTCTGAACCTCGTTGACTAGTAGGACGTAAACATTAACTTAAAGAACAATGACAGTTTCAAGTCTCCCATAGATAGTCCTAATATGTAGCTATGACTTCGTCTGGTTGTGTGCTTCGTCTGATCAGAGAGAACAACTGAATGCCCTATCATTGCAACTTTGCTTGCCAAGCAAATTTATAGTAACCTACCTCAATAACCTAGCTTAGTTCTCCGTCCCATTCCATGCCCACCATGCAAGAATTGCTCGTTACGCCTACTGCTTTTTACTGCCTAATTGTTACCTCAAAGCATAATACCTTCGCTCGTTGTTACAGTAAGCCAAGTCAATAGCTGCGCGTGTGCCCGTGCGGCAGCAAAAAGTCATAGAGCCAGCCCAGCCCAGCCCAGCCTACAACAACCACTTTACCACATCCACTCCCTTCTCTCAACTCCCCGGCAGCTTCCTGCTACGTGATACATGACCCTCTCCCCAGCCAGTATGGCGATCAAACGCGGTCTCGGCGCTGATGAACCCTCAACCGCAACAAAACGCGTCAAGTCCTCTGAAACACCCGCTTCGCGCTCTGCAACGCCCGCAGATGCACTTTCCAAAGTCGCTTTCGAGGTCCACTACCCCCAGATCCCACCGAATACGAAGCGCCAGCTGTCGGCGGCGGATGATGAGATTGCGAACCATGCGGAATGGCTGGTGTTTCAACCGGTGCCGAAGGGTGGGAAGGCAGGAGAACTGGATCAGTGGTTCAGTGTTACGCCGTGGAAGGATTGGAGTGGTATGAAGAGTTATAATAACTTCATCAGTATGTATTCCTGCTTTGTTACTGCGTCCAGAGGTAGCTCAGGCGTGATTGAGTGGAATAGTCACTGATCTATAGAAAAGTACAAGGCGAAACCTATAAGAAGAACCATTACGTTTACGTCCGTGGACACCAAACACCCAAGAACATCGCACACGACAATGATAAGGATTTTTGGGTTGCCAAAATCCTGCAAGTGCGCGCGGCGAATGCGCAGAACGTCTACGCTTTAGTTTCGTGGATGTACTGGCGCGAGGAGCTGCCACCACCATCCGTTAAGATGCCCGATATGGCGTATCCAAACAGCGGGCAGCGGAAGTACCATGGCAAGCACGAACTGATTGCCTCGAATTATATGGAGGTGCTGGATGTGCTTAGTTTTGCGGGGAAGGCCGATGTGTACCACTGGCAGGAGGAGGATGATCAGCTGCATTCGAAGCTATATTGGCGGCAGACGCTGAACAGAGCGACGAAGGAGCTTTCGGTGAGTCCTCCTGGCTGTAAAAGGGCGAATGGGATGGGATATGGAGGCTGACGCGAGATAGTCAATACGCGAACACTGCATCTGTCGCGGCCACTTCAACCCAGAAGTCGTGATGGAGATCTGCGATAACCCGAAATGCCGCATATGGCTGCACGACGATTGTATCATCGACAGCGTTCTCAGGAAAGCCTGGCAAAAGAACGTCGAACAGATCGGCGAGGAAGCCAATGGCTCGCAGCGCAGGAAAACGAATATTAGACCGTGGAAAAACAAGTTGACGGGCAAAGTCAAGACGGAAAATGGCCACACGACTGTCACCATCACGGATGTACGAAAGGATGGGAAGAAGAGAGCGCCCTGGGATGAGAAGATTGAATGTCTGAAATGTGGAGAGGTCATGGACTGAGCAAGACTATGTCTAGACACAAACTACAGACGTTTTCAAGAGACAATCAATTGGATTTCGCGCCAAGTTCAGGGGCAACTTCTTAATCTCAATGTATTGGACACCACAAAGTATGTATACTTAAGGCCGGAGAGAGTCAGTTTCAAGTCGTATTGCGCAGCGGGAGCATTCTGGGTGTTATATATCACGTCAATCCTAGCAAATGTCGCAATTGGCGTATATCTGGTATTCTGGTAGTCTGGTAGTCTGGTAGCGACACATAATTGCATTTGGACAGGAAAGCACCTGTGAGATTAACCCGTCGCAATAATCCAGTCTCACAATTCATATGCCACACAAAATTTCCATAGCCAAGAGAAGAGTGGCCATTTAATGCTTTTTAGATGATTCTCCAATGTTCCTACAGACCACATGCAAGGAAAGTTCCGTGCTACACGCTTGCTTGCTTACTTGCCCAAGGAGAAACCAGCACATATCTCGCTCATATCATTTAGTGCACCCCATGTCCCATGCCAGGTTTTCCCCTTTTGCCCCCTCCCTTGCGCTAAGTATGATCAACATTAACAAAAAGGAAGATAGTGCCGGTACTTGTCGTTCAGTCGTCCAATTCATGCAACCGAATATTGTTGTGACTTGCGGCTCCTTACTCGACGGTGACGGACTTCGCTAGGTTGCGAGGGAAATCGACGTTGACGCCCTCAGCGACGGCGAGCCAGTAGGACATGAGTTGCAACGGGATAACGTTGAGCAGACCCTGGAGACAGTCGACGGTCTGGGGGACCTCGATCTTCTCGGCCTGGCCGGTTTTGAATTCCTCGTCGTTGGGGTTACAGATGATGATGGGCTTGCCGGAGCGTGCGACGACTGATTAGTAAGTTAGCCATGTCTTCTAGAATTATAATTGGGGGTTAAAGGACATACCTTGCTGGTAAGCATTGAGAGATTTGGCGAAGATATCATCACGAGTGAGGATCATGACAATAGGCAGGTTCTCATCAACCAGAGCCAAAACACCGTGCTTGAGCTCTCCAGACATGACAGCCTCGCAGTGGAGGTACGAAATTTCTTTGATCTTCAAAGCACCCTCAAGAGCAGTAGAGAACTGACTGCCTCTGCCCAAAAGCAAAAGACTCTTCTGGCCAACGAATGTGCGCTTGCAGAGCTCCTTAATTGGCTGATCGAGCTTGAGAACTTCCTGAATTTGGGTGGAGATATTGGCTAGACCTTCAATGATGGCTTCGCGTCTGGCTTGCTTCGATGCACGATCCTCGCTGAGTGAGAGGGCGAACATGATCATCGCGATGAATTGTGAAGTGTAGGCCTTGGTAGAAGCGACACCGACCTCGGGACCAGCGTTAACGTGGACACCGCAGTGGGTAAGGAGGGAGATGGAAGATCCGACGACATTGACGATACCGACAGTCAATGCACCACGCTCCAAGCAGTAGCGGAGAGCCATGAGCGAATCAGCAGTCTCTCCAGACTGAGAAACGAAGACACAGGTATCGTCACGGAAAACTGGTGCCTGTCTATCGAGGAAATCTGAAGCCAACTCAACCGAGATGGGAATCTCAGTAAGCTCCTCAAACGCTCCACGAACAGCCATGCAAGAGTGATAACTCGTTCCGCAAGCAATGAAGATGATTCTTCTGCACCGACGGATCGTAGCCATATATGATCTTAGACCACCAAGAGTGATGACCTTGTTCTCAGCATCCAGACGACCTCTCATGGTGTTGATGACAGACTCGGGTTGCTCGAAAATCTCCTTTTGCATGAAGTGGTCATACTTGCCCTTCATGATCTCTTGCAGCTCTAGCTCCAGAGTCTGGATAGTTCTGACGTTGGAAGAGCCATCAGCTTTTGTGAGACGATGGATATTGAGCGATCCCTCGTGGATGTGTGCAATATCGTCGTCCTCAAGGTACATGACCTTCTTGGTATGCTCGACAATGGCTGAAGGGTCCGATGAAAGAAAGAACTCCGTAGGCATTGGGGCTCCGTCATCAGTCATGAAAGCTCTTGATTGTGATCGGTGCAACAGCGACTTGTCAGCTGGTGCAATAAGGTTGCCAGCAGAGAGGAAGTTTCCAACGTTTGACTTCTTCAATGCAACGTGTTGGGAGGCCTGCTCAGCTGGGAGTGGCCCATCCTCAGTGTACTCAACATCGACGAAATCGACCTTCATGCGCTTCTGTGTGCGGACTCCAATTACAAGTGGGGAACCTTTTCTGGCAGCAATAACTTCATGTGGGTAGTGGACAGACTTCATGAGCAGACCGAAAGCTCCCTGAAGCTCCTTGATCACAGCCTTTGCTAAGTCGGTGAAGCCAATGGATGGGTGTTGGTCGTAGAGGTACTTGGCGAGCTTCGCAATGCATTCCGTGTCGGTCGCCGTCTCAAACTTGAATCCCTTAGAAGTCAACAGGGTCTTCAGCTCTTTGTAGTTGGTGATAATTCCATTATGGACAACGGAAAATTCCCATGCTGGATCAGATCTTGCCAGCAATCAGCTATTATGCTCGTACTACTTGTGCCAACGGAACTTACCTGTGAGGATGGCAATTGACACGAGATGGGGTACCATGAGTGGCCCATCTGGTGTGTGCGATACCTGCGTGTGAATCGAAAACCTTGGTAAGATCTGGCTTCTCCTCCTCAATGAGCTGCTTCAACTTGGCTACCTTTCCGACCTCCTTGAAGGCAAAGACCTCGTTCTTCTTGTCTCCGTCGACTGCTAGACCGGCAGAATCATAACCACGGTATTCGAGACGTGCGAGACCATTAACGAGGGTATCGAGGATGTACTTTCTATCCTTCTCTACCAGGTAGTTTATATATCCGAATATTCCACTGCGTAAGCATTAGCCTGTCTGCCCAATTGCTGCTGCTCCCAAGGCTATTTTGTTGTGACCGAGCTGGCCAGGTACCTACCACATTGCTGCGGTGTTTTGCTATGAAATTTTGGTAAAGAACGATTATATGTCGCAGCTAAACCTCTTGTTGGGTTGGCAAAGAAAGCGTTTGTGTACTCGGTATTCAGGTTAAAGGGAAAGTAACAATTGGATGAGGTTGAGAGAGAAGGGGAGGTCAATGTTATGAGAGTAATGCGTTTCGTGTTGATGGGGGGAATCTTAGTATTCATAGGTAGCTCAGCAACCAGGGGGTCCCACCATAAAAGCAGCCTGCCAACAGCCACTAACAGAACCAGGCACAAGGACTCGCTAGCGCCTCTCGATCTTGTCCGATCTTGTATCGTACATACTTACCTGGGCTGCTGGTTTGGTTCATCCAAGCCAAAAAAAAAAAAAAAAAAAAAAAAAAAGGCATTATTCTTGTATGCTTAAACGTATGAAAATGCCTTATGCCTTACAAGTTCCACTAACAGAGCTACTCCATAGCTATCCGCAAAGGGCATGTTCACCTTCACGATCGAGAATTCTTGCACAGCCACCGGCGGCAAGCCCAGCATTCGCTGCCAATTATAGATCCAAACAAAAGCTAAAAGAGCTCCACCCAAGACCCGATAGCCTCACGTATTAAGCCTGTTGACATCCATACCCTTAAGAGATATATTTCTTCTGCCGCGGCGCAGACAGAGCTTGTGGTAATGACATAGTCGAACAGGATCAAAAGAATCTTGGTCATTTTGGTTTCTGAGCGTTGAACCTGCATTGTTTTCTTTTGCTGTAGAGCTCCGCAAATAAATCTTCTCAAGTTCATATCGAACTCTCACCTGTCGGTTCATTTTCTTATTCGTTATCAGCCTATTTGACGGTAGCTTTGGCTTTCCAGCTTCCAGCTCAGCTTCTTACTCAAGACCAAATTTGACTTTATGTCAAAATGTAGTTGTGGAGAGCAGGACGGTAAGCACTTAGAAGATCAAATTCATGCCCAAAATGGTACCATTCCGAAGCCTATCCTTAAGCTTCTCATATACACATGCGATGCCTACCCTGATCGATAGAATAAAGAACAAGAAAAGCCCCGGTCCTATATCCTCGCCCATTTTGAGTACGCCTGCCTCGTCAAAGGTACCACAGCGACAAGATCCGGCCCAAAAATGGACTTAAGGCCCATACTTCCCACCCTGCCACAGAAAACTTGATACATAGATACATTGGACGCTTTCAGTTCATGACATAGGATGAAAGAGCATTATCATCACAATCTCAAAGATGTGATTGGTTCCTAGAGCTTGTTGGGTGCGGTTTGTGTGGTAGGCCATTGGTATCCTGCAGCATCACTGAACTTGTAGCCGTAGGAAGAGGTGAAGTCGTCCAAGACCGTTGGTCCACGAGATCCTGTCAAACTATTAGTATCATTCATAAATCTGGTATGATCTTACTGACCGTATGGGTACTCCATGGGGATGATTTCCTTGTTGTCGTCCAGGTAGTTGAGAAGAGGTGTGAATATTCTCCATGATGCATCCAACTCGTCATCACGGACGAAGTTGGAGTGGTCACCCTTCAGAGCATCAAGAATGAGCGACTCGTAGGCCTCTGGGATCTTCAAATCGGAGAAACGTCTTCGGTAAGTCAGATCGAGCTCGGTAACAACGGTCTGCATGCTCAAGCCAGGAAGCTTCGAGTTCATCTTGATGTATACACTTTCGTTGGGCTGGATTCTCATCACAAGCTCGTTTCGGGGAATGTCCTTGAAAATACCAGATGTGACGTCCTTGAACTGAATACGGATCTCGGTCTTCTGCTCATTGAGAGCCTTTCCTGCCTTCATGATGAACGGTACTCCGTCCCAACGCTCGTTCTTGATGTAGGCAACCATAGCACAGAATGTTGGGCACCTCGAATCCTTGGGTACTGTGTCATCCTCCTTGTACGATGGCTTATTTCCATCCAGAGATTTGCCGTATTGACCAATGATAACGTTCTTGGGTTCTATGGCCGGAATTCCGCGGAGCACTCGAACCTTCTCATCACGAACATCCTCAGCCGAGAACGAGATTGGTCGCTCCATTGCCAGAAGTGTAAGAACTTGAAGGAGATGGTTCTGCATGACATCCCGGATGATACCGAACTCGTCGAAGTATCCACCACGACCCTCGGTACCAAAAGGCTCCTTGAAGGTGATCTGAATGTTGTCGATATGATTGCGGTTCCAGGTGGCACCAAAAAACTCGTTGCCAAACCGGAGGATCAAAATATTTTTTACCATCTCCTTGCCCAGGTAGTGATCAATTCTGAAGATCTCCTCCTCCTTCCAATTTGGCTCCAGTGCCTTTTGCAACTCACGGGAACTGCCCAGGTCCTTTCCAAATGGCTTCTCTACCTTGAGAGAAGTCAGCAGTTAGCCCTGTTATGGAGAAAAGGTCAACCTACGATGATCCGCGCAATGCCGTCCTTGGGGTAGTTGTTCTTCTTCAACTGCTGTGAGACAGTAGTGAAGACACTGGGAGGCAGCGCCATGTAGAATACACGATTCTGCTCCTTCTGTCCCTTCTCCAACTCTGCCAAGTGCTTCTCTAGGTCGACGAATGATTCATCCTTATCGTACTGTCCAGAAACGTAGGTGCAGCATCCACAGAAGTCCTCCAGCTGTTGCTCCATGTCCTTTGTAGGTGTCTTGATATATGATTTGACGCGTTTGAGGAACTCCTCATGGTCCATCTTTGTTCGCGCATATCCAACGATCTTAATGTCTCGTGGGAGGAATTGATTCCGGTACTATTGAAAGGTCAGCTTTGGCGTTTTAAAGAATAAGGTAGGGTATCGCTAACCAGGCCAAAGAGGGCAGGGAACTATAGAGCTATTAGCATTGTTTAAGGTGCATTGGTGGCACACTCACAGTCTTCTTCTTTGCAAGATCTCCAGAAGCTCCAAGTACAACGATAACAGTGTTTTCCTTGAGCTCAACGGATCTAGAGTACTGTTAGCAAGCTCGCACTACTCAATTGAAGCTCTGGAGAATATGGAATAAAGTCCCAGTCGTAAGGGCTATGTCTCGGAGCTACATGAGTATCTGCAGTCTTGAGAGATTGTTTTTGGCAACTACATTCCCAAGTTCAGAGGCGTTGGGGTTTCTGGTGACGTAGATGAACGGTGACTTACCCTAGTCCATGCTCTTTGGGATTTATGACAGTGTCAGCCATGATGGGGGATTAAATGTTTGTCAAGGGAATTCGGGGTATTGGTGAAAAGTGAAGCGGTGTTGGGAAATAATGGGATGAAGACGAGGATGGATGTTGTAATTCGAAGTGGGGGAGGTAGTCACACTTCCGTCACTGAATTGGAAATTTTCCCACTTGATTGTTTGTTGTCAGAAGAAACAGAAGTAAAGATAAAATTCAGAATATAACAGTTCTATCATAGGTATTCAATCAATGAAGAGATGAAGAGCCTTTACTTGCTGTAACCAGGAACACCTTTACCGCACGAAGCCAGGAGCTTATAAAGCTACATACGTGAGGACTAGTCGGTCGCTATTGGCCGAAGAACTTTTTTCCGGCGAAAGGAGTTGGCGGTGTATGATTTGTGATCTTGAGCTGTATATTAAGAGCTCTGGTTACCTGAGTAGGACCCGACGATCCGATACACTAATCATGACGGTGGATGTTCGAATCAACAGCCGTTCTCTTACAGTCTAGCAACACGAGCTGGGAGTCGTCAAGAGCCAGGGATTGCCAACGATGTAACTAATCGGGTGAGTAAGATCGTTGACACATGCATCCACGAGCTGTAGGTTCCGAACTGCCCGGCATTCAAACATTCATCACAGTACTGGGAGGGGAGGGAAGGTATGCCAATCGTTGTAGATGTCAAGTAAACGCTTGATAATAGAAGAGAGCTGCAGCTAGAGCCTCGTAGTTAAGGAAACGATTGCCATACTTTCATGTTAATCAACATCCTGGCACATTGTTCCCGACAGTCGACAGGGTATTAGAATGTACGAAGAGCACATAACCGCCAAGCTCTTCACTTCCTCCTTCTCCTCTTCATCCTTTATTAGTCAGACCAGAACCGGATCATGTAGATAGCACCACCCAGTAGACAGTAAATCGGTTTATTGCCTCTTTCTTCTCTCTGGAGGTACGGGATTCAACCGTATCCAGACATTTGCAGGCAACGATTCTGGATATGATTCTGTAGTCGTGGAAGCTCAGAATCGGCAATTGATGTCCAGTGCAGCGCAACAAGTCCGTACAAATTTAAGGGCACTTGACTCTGCAAAGCACCGAAGGTCAAAACTTCACTGGACAGCCTGAATCATCCATCATTGATTAATTCGTGACGACGATGTAATGGAAGTAGTTGAGTGAAGTCTCGGAATCTTCATGTTGGGTATTTAGGCACGTGACTGAGATACACGCTAAACTCAATCTAATTCTAGCTCCACCCTCGCAACACTCAGGATTTTGGCAGACGAATTCAACGACTGCCACGCCAAACAATCCAACACAAGTTTCCAGCAACAACTTGTCGCCCATCCCTCTCAATAAATCGGTTTATCGGGAGATCACAGTCAAAATGCCTTCAGAAGCCGGAAGCCGTCTCTACGTCAAGTGAGTACCGCCCACTTAAAAATACCAGGACATATTGGGGAGCTGTGCAAGGCTGGGAAATATGGCAGGGCCAACTGTCTGGAGAGAGATGAGGGAGCGATGTAGGAGAACTGACGTGCTGACTTGGGAATCACTGTAGGGGTCGTCACTTGAGTTACCAACGTGGCAAGAGAAACACCAACCCAGGCACATCTTTGATCAAGATCGAGGGTGTTGATGATACCGCTGCCGCAAAGTATGTCTAAGAACCAACGGGCGAGATGTAGCGGTGCTAACTGAACCACAGCTTCTATCTCGGAAAGAAAGTTGCTTTCGTTTACCGCGCACACAAGGAGGTTAGAGGATCAAAGATCCGCGTCATCTGGGGAAAGGTCACACGGCCACACGGTAGGCTTGCCAACGTCTCGAAAATCGAGTAAAGAATGCTGACAATGTATACTAGGTAACTCCGGTGTTGTACGCGCACAATTCCGAAACAATCTTCCTCCCAAGTCCTTCGGTGCATCTGTTCGAGTTATGCTTTACCCATCTTCCATATAAGTTTGTGGAAACGGAATGGGTCTGGAGTTGGAACGCATGGTCATTGGGTTTTTATGCATAGATTCGGTCTCTGCAAAATTGAGGCAGCGATGAGAGCATGAAGATTTGCTATAGTACCGAATTGAACCAATACGAATCAACAAAACAAGCAACACAGGGTTCTCTATCATTGTGAAACTAGACGTACGAGTGGATGGTAGGTTGTGTGAGAGCGAACCGACAATGGGTTGCAATTGTGCAGATGGTGTTGATTGATGGGAATGACTTACTACTAACGAGCAGATTGGCTAGGGACCTCACTCGCCTGAAGATCATTCGGTTTTCAGTAATGAGTCCAAAGAACACCGGAAATCCTCAACAGGGGCTGGTGTGCGACTATTTACCGAGCGGCTGCTTCTTGGATATCCCGGTATGCCCAAGCCTACATCTTCAGAGCCTGGACACTGGGGCTTTCCAGGATCAGCAGGAAGCTCAGAAAGACCGTCTGGTTGCCTTTAATTGTGTACCGTATACCAATGAGTTGCTGTCGCTGATGATATAATGCTTTGCACCCGGCATCGGAGGAAGACATATCCCGATATCAGCTCCACTTACATAGACCTTGGGGACATCAGCCAAACCAGCCAACGACTCAAATCTACTTGTTCATAAGCCGGCGGTTAATTCGACAACCATTGATAACATATCAGAGTCCCGAGGTAGAACCTGTTCGACTCATGTTATTGCAGAGGAACAGATATGTGTGGATGTCGATACATGATCTGAGTGAGTGTCTGTCTGCTTCCAGTTACTGTGCCTGCTCAGTCGTTTCCCTTGCCAAATGATGTTCATTCTATAGTCTCGTCATGTGTCTCCGTCTTCATATTCAGCTATCCAACCCAAGGTCCTGCTTGAGCACTCTAGAGACCAGGACCATAGACAGGTACAGCATGTACTGGGGTCTATACATTCCAGCTCGTCAAAAGATGTCAAGTCGCGACATCTGTATGTTTATGGGAAACTGCAATACGGTCATAAGCCTGGTATATCAGTACACCCTTACCTCCCCATTCATGGCATGCAGCAGTGTTAAATGCTATGCCTGCCAGTTATGTAGTCTTGCTTACTACCTAACGCAGGCTCGCGATGGACAGAAAAGGCGGCTGAGACTTTCGTAGTACGGGTTTGATTGCATTACAACTTGTGAGATAATATACGTTTCAACTAGTGAACAACATAGACAGGCAAGAGCAAATCCTTTTGCTAGGTTTATACCAAGTGGTTAGTATTCTAGTCCTCTTAAAAGAGCGTAGGTAACAAGACTATCCGGCCGCCTTTTCTGTCCACCGCGAGATAGGCTGGTTTTCTACCTGGTGACTTCTAACTTTTGCTGAAATTGCAGATAGTGTAGATTCCTCAATCGAATAAGTTCTCAGGATTGGGGTATGCGCCTCGGACGGATATTCTAGAGTGGTTCAAGATACCGAACTCTAATTCTCTTGGAAGCATGTTGAGCTGGTAGTCAAGACATGAAGAGATGCTATACATGTACTTATATGTACTGCATGGTCGCAGGATACGTGATGTGACTTGAGTGTGCAGAAGCCTGCTTCCAGTACAATGCTGTAGTAAGAGATTACAATTCAGTAGTAGCAGATAGGTCAGAGAAAGAAATAATAAGGTGTGAAATTGAGATACATAGGTATTTTGAAGCTTCTAGCGAGTAGGTCTTGTCCGTAAGCCACCACACATAGAATGCTGTTATAGTCCCATGGGAGGAAGTAAATCCGCGGTCCCAGTCCCTCCAAAACAAGCATGTGTATCCTTTCCACCACGTCAAACCAAGGATTGTGCAGCCACATTAAACCAAGTTTGGAAGATCATCGTTCAAATTCGCGTTCGATAGAAGCAGCTTTGCTCCAATGCTTTCGAGGAACATGACCCAAGGGTCCTGATCATCATGCTCCTAAATATATCGTCCGTGAGCTGGTTGATCTGCTTCTGGGGTCACGATAAGACGTTATCTGTTCAGTATCCGAAAGATGATCCACAGCCTATGCTACTACTGCAAGACCTCTTCTCGCCTTTCCAAACACGAAGTTAAAAAGGTCTGCTATTCGGAGGAATTATAGTTGTACACCGTTCCAAGCTTTCTGGAACCCCAATCGGGACCTGAGGGGGGCAGAGCATGCGTGTTACTGCGTGTCCCTGTTCAATGGCTGTCGTATTCAACTCTCGGTTCCATGTAGATCTATAGTGATTTGCAGAGCTTCAACCAGTGTGAAGCCCCTCTGATGGCAAATCAGCTCAATGTTAAGATATTAATCCAGGGTGAACAGGAATTACTGTACGACCACTCGTCATGGAGGGCAGGAGATTGATGGGTGCTTTGCTGTCCTTTTTGGATAATACGGGAAAATTCCCACACCCAAGCCTACATACCTAGCTTCCTTTCGTTTTTATCTCCCTCCGCTCTTTCTTTCCACGAACTACACCATTCCCTATTCTGGAAAGAATAAATCTCAACTGATCGTTTCCCCAAAATAGCATCACTGTCTCTTCAGCATACATAGCAGATTGTCAAAGTGCTTGTCTTCATTTATCTGTTGGCAAGCCTGGAAGCCTCGTATTCCACCTGCTAGCCGTTGTGATAGCACCACCCAGTCAACATTTATGGGAACTGCCTCTTTACCACGCCACCCCGTTACGAATTTATTCATACAGAGGACCCGGGAGACAATTTCGCAGATTTCGAAGACTCAATTGCTCATCATAATAAATTCACAGACTGAATTGACTCCCAGCCCCGACAATTGTCCACGTACCCATTGAACTTTGACTGAAGCCGGTCGCAATCCACCAGCCACTTGGAGCGTTTCACCTGCGGTGGACAGTCGCAACATTCTCTTGACCGAACAAAACCAACAACCATATTCCCTACCTAATTATATTTCCTTCTCCCATACAATGGCTTCTAACGGCCACCCATTACCACCATCCCCTTCTGCACAGCAGAATGTTAGACCCAGCCAGCATAGACCAAAGGTTCGGATACCAGCATAGAGCTGCAACAAAACTCCAGAACTGACGTATACATACACAGACATCCTTTAGCTTTCGCTCGACAGGTTCGCACAAGAGCTCAGGCAGTATTCCAAAGATCGATCTTCACGAATCCCATGAGGAGAAGCAGGCAAAGAGACTCAACTCCAAGGCTGACCCTTCAATGGCAATGAATGAGGCAGAGCCATGTGAGTGCATGCCGGAAATTGGCGCATATAGGAACACATGTTGATGCAGTGCATAGCGGAGGTTGCGAAGCAAGAGAACAAGCTACCATCTATCAGAGAACTACAACACTTCGACAAGCAGGGCAACCCAATATGTAAGGACATCGCATCGCAGCGATATCTGATCTATTTGCTAACACGCTTCATTACAGCGGACCCCGATCGATCAAATCCTACACGCAGCCGATGGGAGAGACCCCTTGACACAATCCGGTCATTCGAGGAAGCTATAGATGGATCATATTCCAGGAAATCTACGCACATTCGCAGTGGTGAGAATTCTCAACATTATATACTTTCCGCGATCTGTTTCTAACCATTTCCTTCAGGTACCGAATCATCAGATGCATCACAATACACCCGTCAGAGCAGCTACTTTGCAGGTACGATTTCCTCTTCCCGTCACAAATCGCAATGTTGCAATACTTAGGGCGGAGGACACCTGCAACGAATGGGCCGCGTGTCATGGAATGCTATGGTTGTGGTCGACCAGCTGAAGATGCGCATCATGGGTAGCTAGTGCTTCCGCTATCTCTTGGCGATCCCCACGCTAAAAACTGCCCCCCCTCGACAGGACAGGTGGGGGCCATGGACTCGCGAAGAACTTTACGAAACTACTTTTCCTGCTGCACTGGAAGCAAACCTGTACTGACAGCGTCTTTATAGGCAGCACAGGAGAAGAAAGACCTAGACAACCCTCAAATGGTTTTCAGAACGGAGTGGGACGATCACAGTCTTATGCAGATGGAAGAGGCAATGGCATGACAAGACCCGGAAGCTACTATCAAACCGATTACAATGCCGGTCCCAGCACGGCTCCTGGTTACTACAATCCGAACCGCGCTCGATATCCTAGGACATCTTCAGAGCCGCACTTCAACAATGGACATGTGGTATATCCGGCGCCCGGTGCTCAACACTCTTACGAGACGGTCACAACTGCGTCTGGCAGTGGTAGTGCGCCTGATACTATAGGGTACTCCACAGATCCTAGCAGTGAGAACTCTTCGATGGATCGAATTGTGTCTCCCGCTCAGTACAGAGAGCCAGCTGACAATTACGGACTTGAGGGTTTCGGTGGCAATCCTGTCATCCCACCCGTGTACAATGTGAATCAGAATTATGGATCGAATTTGACGCAACAGTACGATTATACAAATCAGGGACCGCCTCCAGTGCCACGGAAAGAAGTCTCTGTATCCAGAGCCCCAATTCGCTTAGGTGGAGGAGGAGATAGCGTAACACCTTCGCCTAGTCGGCCAGTACAGATGGAAAAGCGCAAGAGCTGGTTCGGAAAAAAAGCTTGGTAAAAGTTATTAGGAATACTCAGTTACATCTCAAGGGTCGAAGACAGAAGATAGGATATGGATCCGATACAGATGACTTCCAGGAGCCGCAATGGGATTGATCACTTGCATTACATGGGGTTATTAGGGTGGATTCATGGATACATATTGCAAATTGAACGGCGCTTTGGGTGTGGGAGCATTGCTGGTGGGCTAGGATACGGCGTTAATGGCATCGTACTCTGAGCTCACCTGTGGATTATCGTAGGAACAGGCCAGGACTGGTCATGAATGCGAGGCGTTGCCCTTAATTCATTACCTTCCCCAGACAGTTCATTCTCAGAGATCATGTGGTTCTACTGATATAGTACATATGACTTCTGTGTGTGACCTTCCCTAATGCCATTCCAATTCGTAAAGCCATAGCTTCATAGGTATTCTTCCCTGTCCAAGTACAAACGATACCACCATTACAACTCCTTCCTCGCATTCTCCGCAGCCTCAACAGCTTCGCTCTGATCTTCCTTGAAGGCAACAATGACATAACCTATCAAGACCGCGTTCGCCAGAACAGCAGCGGTGGCACCTGCCCAAGTCGAGTTTCCTATTCCAGATCAGCGGTCGAGTCTACCAGCTTCCCCATAGAACTCACCTCCAAAGACAGTATTGAGAGTGGCGAAGTATGAACTGATGGGGATGACTGCCATAGCAAATGTGAAGCCCAGCAACTTATATATCACATGTCTGTATTCAGGATCAATACGAACTCATGTGACCAGGTGAGAGAAGGAAAGTGCTCACGCAGGCACAGCGGGTGCTATGTCGCTTTTCGTAGTAGGAGACTCATTCTGCGCAGTAGACTTCTCAGTCATGATATTCCTTCGAGTCGCCATGGTGTCAGATCGTACGGCTGTCTGAAGTGACTTTTTGTGTTCTGGTTGGTGATGAATCTGTCAAGCTGTGACCTCGCGAAAGGCAAGGATACGCGTGCTAGCGTCTTGCCTTGCCTCTTTTTTCACAACCTTTAAAAGACTTGCTCATGACATCTTTATAGAAACAACAATTACTTCTTTGTGCTGAATTTAAAGCTTTGAAGCCTGGCCTAGCCTTTTCACACAACAGAATTCAAATATCGCCTTTTCCCCCAACTCTGGGAGAGAAAAAGTAGACATAGAAAAGTGGACTAGCATTAAATGAGGCAAAGGCTGAGAAGGGATCTTTGAAATTCACCGTTGAACATCGACGACCTCAACTCTACCAAAATATTAGATCTACAATTCTATACACTACCACGAACACTCAACTCAAAAGGAGTGGAATACCGTATTGCATCGTATCGTACCCTTGCAACATGGCTTACAATACCAACCAACCGACCCCAACTTCCCCTGCTGTGAAGAGACAGCGAACTACGAATGGTTACAATTCGACTGGCGCAAACATCTTTATCGACGACAATGATGACAGCGACGATCTTTCCAACGACTATGTCATACCAGACACCCCTTCAAATGCCAGATATGAGACGCAGCCAACTCAAATACTAGACCAAAATCATACACCCACACAACCACACTCAAGCACATCTGCCGCGCCCCAGTCTATTGTACAAGTTCCGAGATCCTCTCCTATTCAGCAACAGCCGAATTCGAGTTCACCGGTACCACAGAGACCAGAGTATGCGAATCATGGCATGCCTGAGGTCGTCAAGTACCAGCTGCCACAGCCACGGATGGGCAGTCTGATGGCACCTGCTGGCACCATGTTCAGACCACCGCCAGTATTAATGCCGAAAACTGTCATCAGTATTGACAGTGACGACGATCAAAAGGGAGCCAGTGATGACGATGAACTCCCTATCGTGTCAGACATCAAGCCTACAAAGTTCGTAGCCAAGAGCCCTCACACTTCCTTCGGTTCCGCGGCTGGATATACTTCAGGATCAACGAGCTTTCAGAAAGTTGTGAATGGAGCTTACTATATGCCTAGTGCCCAGACTCAGCCGCAGAGAGCGACGCCAGCAAAACCGGATATTTCGATTGACTCGTTCAAGGACAAGAAGGTTCGAGACAATATCACGAGATTGAGAATTCTGTATCCACATATTACTATTGTTGAGGCACGAGATGCTCTTATGTTCAACAGCGGAAGCTTGGACGACGCTGCTGAACATATTGCTAAGTTGCAAAAGTCAGTTGCTAGGCCGGCTGTACAGCCAGTAGAGCCGTCTTACAGCAAGAAGCTGCAGCCAGAGATGAAGCGTGGGTTAGCAGCACCTATTGTGTCAATTAAGGATAGGTACTCGTCTACGCAGCAAGCACAGAGACAACAAATAGCTACTACACCGCTGAAGCCAAAGAGGAAGCTTGTTAGAGGTCGAAGGAATCCTTCCTCCTCAGCGATACCTATAGGGTCTTCTCCGCTGAAGCCGTCGCAGCGAGATGCCTCACCGCCGATGTGTGTCATTGATGATGATACTGATTCGGGTATTGGTTCAGCTTCGGAAGAAGATCCTGAACTTGGAGGTAAAGTCCTGAAATATATGAATACTTGCACACAGTCAGAGCTCGTTGAACTCACTAACTGCACCGCCACGAACGCGACATTAATGATTGCTGCACGCCCTTTCAAGTGTCTTGATCAAGCACGCGAGGTGGCAAACCCAGCAACGCTGAAGAGCGGAAAGAAGAGCACCCGAGCTCCCGTTGGTGACAAGATTGTCGACACAGCGGAGGATATGTTCAGAGGTTACGAGGCGATTGATCAGCTGGTTGCACGTTGTGAGCAAATCGGAAAGCCGCTTGCAGAAGAGATGGGTAAATGGGGCTTCGATGTATTTGGAGCTGCCAAAGGCGGCGAGTTGGAGATGATTTCCCTGGAAGACGATGCCGAATCGCTTCGTGATTCAGGTATTGGTTCTCCTAGTTCTCGCGCTGTCTCGGATGCTGGCGATGATGAGCTCAAAGTCGTCTCACGCAAGAAGTCAAGCGTAGTCAATTTTCTGAAGAAGCCGCCCATGATGGCAGAAGATTGCATCCTCAAAGACTATCAAGTTGTTGGTCTAAACTGGCTTGCTTTAATGTACAGGCATAAGCTCAGTGGAATTCTAGCCGATGAGATGGGACTGGGAAAGACTTGTCAAGTAATTGCGCTTCTTTCACATCTTGTGGAGGAAGGTCACCCAGGACCTCATCTGGTCATCGTACCCGGATCAACATTGGAGAATTGGCTTCGAGAGTTCCCAAAGTTCTCGCCAGGTCTGGTCGTTGAGCCTTATTATGGTGCGCAGAAGGAGAGAGCTGAGATGGCCGACAGTATCTTGGAGCGGAGGGACGAGATCAATGTAATTGTCACTACTTACGATCTCGCGGCGAAGAAGGAAGATAACAAGTTCATGAGAAGATTGCAACCTGACGTAAGTACTTTACGACAAGCTGATTGCAACAATGGTGCTAACTGACTGATAGGTCTGTGTATTTGATGAAGGTCATTATCTCAAGAACTTGAACTCCCAGAGATATCAAGGTCTAGTCAGAATCCCCGCCAAGTTCAAGCTCCTTCTCACAGGAACACCTCTGCAGAACAACTTGCAAGAACTGGCCGCCTTACTAGCTTTCATACTCCCAGACGTCTTCAGAGAACGTCAAGAAGATCTTTCATACATCTTCAAAGCCAAGGCAACAACTCGTGACGCCGACCACGCCGCACTTCTATCAGCTCAGCGTATTGCTCGCGCAAGATCTATGCTTACACCATTTGTTCTTCGCCGAAAGAAAGCCCAGGTCCTGAAGCACTTACCTCTAAAGACATGCAGAGTGGAATACTGTGATATTCACCCATCGCAGAAGGCTATCTACGATGGTCATATCGAGCAAGCACGAGAACGAGCTCGGATGCGTGTCGAGGGAGGCCGAGTACCCAAATCTGATGAGAACAATCCGCTCATGCAGCTACGAAAGGCCGCCATACACCCGCTGCTCTTTCGACGACACTTCACCAACGAGAAGGTTGAGAAGATGTGTGATATCCTGCGACGAAAAGATCCAGAGAACTTTCCTCCCTCTAGCAAGCGTTCTCACTTAATTGAAGAAATGCGCATGTTCTCAGATTTCGGTCTGCATAAGTGGTGTCAGATTTACCCCGGTATCGGCCAATTTGACATTCCAGATCTCGCCTGGTTAGATTCTGGCAAGGTAGAGTCTATGGTCAAACTCGTCAAGCAGTACAAGAAGAACGGAAATCGTGTCCTAATATTCTCGCAATTTGCATTAGTCCTCGACATCTTAGAAGCAGTCCTCAATTCTTCACTAGTACATTTCACACGTATCGACGGCAACACGAAGATCGACGAGCGACAGACTTTGATTGATACCTTTAGAGACGACGAGAGCATCACCGCCTTCCTTCTCACAACTAAAGCTGGAGGAACCGGTATCAACTTGATGTATGCGAACAAAGTCATCATTTTTGACGGCTCATTTAATCCCCAGGATGATCGTCAAGCTGAGAATCGCGCGCATCGTGTCGGCCAGACGCGTCCGGTTGAGGTGGTGCGCCTTGTCACCCGCGACACGATTGAAGAGCAAATCTTTGCGCTTGGACAGAGCAAGCTTGTTCTCGATGGTAGAGTTGCCGGTGATGAAGAGGGTGGTGGCGAAGATGCGGGCGAGAAAGCTGTGGCGAAGATGTTGCTTGAGTCTGCAAAACCTGTTGAGGCGAAAGATGAGGCAGATGTCAATGTCGAGAAGACGGCGGAGGAATCTACGAAGATTATTGCGGTGGGAAGAAAAAAGGCGAGCATTATAGACTTGGTGACGAAGAAGGGGAAGACTGTGAAGCCGTCGAAGTTCGGTGATTACGATGATGAAATGATGCTATAGACGTCTATCTATGATGGGGAGCGGTGGTGTGATGAATAGACTTATGATTCGGACACGAAGAGCTTTTGATGAAGCATGTAAGCATAGTCGCCTTACTTAATGTTATGAATAGAATCTTTGGGAGAAAATGTATACTTCTGTCGAGAATTTCAGCAACCTATTCGTGATTCGAATGGTCTTGCCTTGCTGAAGGGTCAGACACTTGCAGGTATCGAGCTCGTCTACACTGCGGCCGTCATCTCTACAGCCAGGTCTTGATAGATGATATTGAACCGCCCATAATGCACAGTTCACCAAATCTTTTTCACGTTACTGAAGGCACGCTTCTGTATTCGTGTAAAGCTCATGATAATAGTACATCTCACATCCTCCCCTAGTTGACCTGGGTGCCATACCCCCGAATCTTATCCGCAAACGCCCAGCTCTGGTTCTCCAACTTCTCATCCTCCTTCAGCCGAATCCCCGCCTTCGTCACCACCGCAATGCTATACTTGTCCAAACTTCTTGCATCACGATAGAATAACACCTTCATGCTCTCCTTAACCGCCTGCACCGCCTCCTCCTCGCTCAGCTTCGCCACAGCATCCTCATCCGGCGCGACCTTCCGCAACAGTGGCTGCGCAAGATGGGCACCGAAACCCGTCGCCAAACTCGGTGCGCTGAATGTCGTGCCTAGCAAATCCGCAGAGGCTAAGAACGGCTTGCTTTCGGCGTCCAGACCGGCGACGAGGACTTGGTTCCAGAGGGGACTAAATTCGGATCGGCGCTTGTAGAAGACCTTGGCGAGGTAGGTGTGCAAGTTCTGTGCGTTGAGGCTGTGGCCCGAGGAGCAGTAGGCTTCGCGAGTGTCGAGGGAGGAGAGCAGACGGTCGAGGTATTGCATGTCGGAGACGTCGCCGCCGAAACCGACGATGGAGGAGTCGGCGAAGCTGCGGAGACGCTTGACGTCGGTGAAGCGGGCAAGGGAGCCGTATGATGCTGGGGAAGGTGTTAGCTGTGTAAATGGCAAGGCTTGGGCCGAGCGTACCTAGGTTATCTGCAGCGATGACAACACCATCCTTGAATTTGAGAGCAATGACTGAGGTACCAGTGACGATTGGAGATTGTGTATGCTGGTTTGGTCCGTTGGATTGCAGATATGAATGGTCGTATGCTCCGTAGATGTCGTCTCTTGGCTGTGATAGAGCTGTTAGCTTGGATATGTACAGCTCTTTCGTTAGAACTTACGCGACCCCAGGATTGTGGGAGGTGGTTCATGGTTGAGATAGAGAGTTCGTGGTATGTACTTGGAGTTGATTGAGATGCTGCTTGATTTGCTGTGATCGTAGTCGTTGGCAGTGAAATGACGCTTGATAGAACTCGCCAGGCAGTGACCGCGTACTGAGAGCCCAGCCTTGGCCAACAAGGCTGAACTTTTTGAAGAAGCTCGGTTTTTGGGACTTCCATAAAAACATCAAGTCACTCTTGAAAGATGGCAGGATTGGTGGATTACGGAAGTAGTGATGAGGAAGACTCTGGTAGAGAAGATGCTGTTCCCAATAGCACAAATGTAAGTTGGACCGCAGCGTTTCTGAGAAGGTGTGCTAATGACACAGGTGACAGACAGTTGAAGCCAACGCAATTCTGAATGAAAACAGTAATGAGCAAACTGGAAGCTCAGTGAACCAAGAAAACCCGACGAGAAACACGAATGATTGTCATAAAAGCACAGCGCCTCCCATGTCAGTACCTGCTGGACCTATTATAGGACCTACCATGCCAGCAGATGCCATGGCTCTCTCCGACTTACTAGAAGAAGAGAACGGTAGCTTTACACCTCAGTCACCATATTCAGCAGACAGGGCCCTGATACGAGACCTCACTCTCCCATCGATACCCAATTACAGTATCCCGCCATCACCACCAGGATCGCCGGTAGCCAGCACCAATGCTAAATTCAAGCACTTCCTGGAATTGAAAAAGCAAGGCATACATTTCAACGAAAAGCTAGCCAAGTCAGCCGCTCTCAAGAATCCGAGTCTCATGCAGAAGTTGATGGACTTTGCCGATATTGATGAGGTAGCAGAATATGGTACAACATTACCGAAAGAGCTGTGGAATCCTGCTGGATTTCCCGAGGAAGCTTTCAAAGAGAAGCTGGCTAAGAGTCAAAAGGATATGCAGGAGAAGGCTAAGGGGTTGAGGATATCGCTGGATTTTGTGCCTGGATCGGAAAATTCCTCCCGGGGTGGAATAACGAAACTTCGCCCAAGTACATCAGAACGAGTGATGGCTAGTCTTGACAAAGGACGCTCGAGCTCACCTCATATCCAAGGTGTGAAGAGGAAGACTAGATTCGAGAACTGAAAGGTTGAAAGCCTACTTCCGGAAAACGGTCACGCTCCAGACATGTTGTTACACTTGGAGTCAAGATGATGAAACGTATCTCATAACGAGACGATTTCGGAAACCTCGCTATATGATTCAGAGTGCTCTTACCCAGGATCAGATTCATGACCAACACTCTGATACATGCCATGCCAACAAATATAACCGGTGATGGCCTCGAGATATCCAGAATCCTAGAGGCTATGTCTCTAATTACTTGTCTAGTCACTGATGGGTAATCATGGACTCAGAATGGAAGGTAGTGTCCAGCTCGGCGCAATACTCGCAGATTTTCCACCCTAATTCAGATCAATCCTACGGGTTGAACGAGATATATCGACATCATGATAGCAGCTATTGTGGCATATGGCCATGCATTGCTAGATAGTACTTTTGAGAATGAAGTTGAGTTGAATAGTTCCACCCACATGCTTGGAGTTCATGATCCTATACACGGCTTTCATAAACGTATCGTGAATTCAGTTTGACATAAATGCTTCGTATTATGTCTCCAGAATAATCAGCTTGTTGGAATGAACCATGTTGGTGAGCACTTTGCTTTAAAATTCAAATTTGTGTTTCTAGTACTCAGACGCCTCTAAAGTAATACTGTGCAATGATTTGGGAAACCAAAATAGGAGCGTGACGACATGCCAGATTATTCAAGAGACTTCGGTCCCCACGGTCCCTATATACTTCGTCTGGTCAGTGCCCGATTCTGCATCTCTCAGTTATTATCATTTTGCTGTTTTCTGTCTTCTACTTGAGAGTATTTAGCGGTAGCTGCGACCTTATATACGACACACGCTGTTCTGAAAGCGTGATGCTCTCCATCGGGCAAGCGATTCTTTCTTGTGCCGACAGAATCCACTTAGAAGATGCTCTGGACTAAGTAACACCCAAGCAATTCGTGGCACGCAGGTATCAGAGGCTGCCGAGTTGTTCAAGCAGAAGTGGTCCAACCAAGTGATCGTTAGCAGGTCATCAAGTACGCATGACTTGTCTGTGATGTGCACGAAGGCTAGGGGCGGAATAGTTCTTCCGTTGTTTCTTGCTCAAGAAGTATTTTGCATTGTGCTCACACCGACTACCGGGTGCGTTGATCGTTTATCATAAACTATGTTTGGTCGATATTGCAGGAATTGCATGGCTACATGTGTAATAGTTTGAGTCATTTGCGAACGACAGTCACCGCCAACAGTAAGTCACTGTGAACCTAAAACACACCAGAGGAATCATGTGTGAGGATTGAGTGTCAGAAAGAGTCTTGTTTACAGTCATAGATACAAAGCCAAACATTCATCTGCTATTAACTTAAGAAGGGCCTTCCTCACTACAGAACGGGCTTCCCTTCATTTTCCTTGCCTCCATTGGGATCACTAAGATTCCAGCAAATATTGTCTCACCAAACTCAAGCTCAATACATGTCACTCTCTCCATACTCCAGCAATGCTCAGAACCACGGACCACTTCCGTCGTATTATTCTCAATTGGGTCCAGGTCCGCCTCCCTATCACCAGGTGAACCCTGATTATGGAAGAGCAAACACACAAGTTATTTCAGCACCCAGTCCTCCATATGCTGTCACTCAGCCTTAGGCTCACACACTAAATCATTTCTCTACGATCACTGCACCTCAGCAACCTTTTCCAAGCCCAAATGTTAACCACGTTCAGGGACCCCAAAACTCACAGAGCTTCCAAGGCCTCCCAAACTCCACCAAGATATCACATTTTCCTATTGTGCAGCTGCAAATACCTCTTCCTGCACATCACCACCCAAACTTCCATGTCCCACCACCATCTTCATCACAGTATGTTCGACCGTATCGCGTACCAACACCTTACATGCATTGGGGTCCAATTTACCAAGCTTTGCCATTCATCTTCCACACACCGGTCATGTGGGCTATGTCACCCCAGTCACAACCAATGGCAGATTACGGGGATCCAAGATGTATACAATGGGCGGCAATACGTTGATATACGAGACTGCAACAACTAGCAGCGAATGAGTCGCCTGGGGATTGATTGAGTACATGCATGGCCTTAAGGATACTGTCCACGGAGAAGGAGGGAGTATGATTTGGTATGGCTGCCACAAGATTCTGTGTCGGTGTTGTACTTCCGATAACAGCTTGTTGACTTGATGACTATGAGCTATCTTCTGGTGTGCTTGAAAGTCTAGCTACTTTCGTCACTTTGTTGACATTCATATGGATTATAATGATCAACATGGTAGGGGGACGTTAGCTGGTCTTGGTCGCGTTCATCAGCTCGATACCTTGAGAATTGGTTTCTCCTACGTCACTCGAACTTTTATTACAATTGAAGCCATACTCTTTTCTACAATGTTTGAACCACTCTACCCATACCCCGTGCAGTCTGAAGAAGTCTCTTGAAACTTTGATGTTCCGCTCAGTCAAGAGAGCATGTTCTTGATCCTTTCTGCTGATGCAGACTTCAGTAGAAGTGCAGACTACTACTTTTGTCATTCGATTGAGATTCCACTGGAATGGTCGTAAGTCTGCTTCGTCCACTGGTAAGGCAAGACTTTCAGCATGAACCTTCCTGCTTGACTATTACCAAAATTGGGGATATTGGTCTTTACAGCTGCCAACACTGGATCTCTGGATCCGGGAGTTCGTTCTTTACTACGCCTCCATAAGAATTTTATGCGCAAGTTGGGTGAATTACCGCTTTGGGACGGAAACATCCAAGCTGCCGCCGAACTAAACCTGAATATGCCGCACACAAGAAACAGAAGACACGAACGTCTTTACGCTCGTGATGACCATAGAATCTAGTGAGTGGCATCGAGAGCATTGAGTTGCAGTTTTCTTGTTTAGCAGTGTCTTGAATCGAGATTTCTAAATCTTTGGAAGGTCTTTGTTAACCTCCAGCTAGATCTATCCGCCCAATCAGGGACAGCTATCTTTCTCAAACTTCAGGATAATAGAGCCTCCTTAGCATGTATGGATAACTAATGTACCCCTGACGTTTGTGCGCCTGAACACAACTGCATACCCCCAGACCGTAAAACGCCATCAGCAATGACACTATGAGTATCAGTCGGGTCTGAGAAACAAGTTCTGTGGTATGACACCTGCCATTCAGCGTTATGCAAATGGTACCTACAGTAACCATGCCTTCACCTCCGCAACCACGTTTTTGCGGCGCAAAAAGCTTTGGCTAATGAAAGGTACCGATTTCTGGGCATTGTCACCGAGATCGGAGACTTGGTTCCATAGTAGGAACAGCTCTGTACCCCAGTGAACTCTGCCTCATGTAGAGCGCAGCAGCTCTTGAACATGCTTGTTGACCGCAGAGAAGATACATATCAAATGTGTACAATTACACTATCGGCACCCGGTCTCCAATCGTCACCTTTGTTGAGTTGTCGATATGACGAGGCCATGGTCATGTGACAGACTGACATACTAGTGGAGCCGATGGTGCTGACTAAGCAAAGGACGTGCCCACACCTTTATATACTATGCGTAGCACATTAGATCTTAGCTCTCTTGTACCACCAAAAAATAAACCGCATTGTTGGAAAACCAGCTCAGGTATGTGTGGAAGTGCGCTGAGCACGTGACTACGCTGGAGTGGGTCGGCCATGTTGGCCGGCTACCCCGCTTGGCGGAAGCGGCATATAGATAGGTAGAGCCTATGTTGTTCCGACCAAACTGGTAATACGATATATTGTCACAAACCATCTGGTGCCTGTGCAATTACATATGATCTTTAGCATTACACTTCCTTTGGTCGAATAACCTTCTATATTCAGAGATGACTGTGCCTCATCCCATGTACCAACATTAGCTCGCAACATTGTGATGACCATCGAATCCTTTTGATATAAAGGCTCGTCGTAGCTAAACTGGTCAGCTAAACCAGTCAATTAATCTTCAGTGCCATTATAACCGACCGCGAAAATGGATGAGGAAAATGCAGAACGGAATGAGCATGAGCACGTGTCGTTTCTGTTTTCTAATATGTATACAATTACGTATTGTATATACAAGGGTATCTAATATTATGATGTTTTTTTCATATGCTTCGTCCCACTTCCTTTTGATGAGCAGTAAAAATATGCCTCACTCCCACTTAAATGTCCATGAAAACGCCGTCCCGATGCTAAACTCCCCATACGTGTTTGCTTAACATTTTTAAAATGCTCCCCCAATGAAGAATAATATAAACTGCAATCCGAGCAGTGTAAATGGTGAAATCGAAGCAGGCTTTCCAGGTGCTGCGCTCTTCTTCTTCGGGTCCTCTGTAGTCGTCGCTATTGCTACTCCGCTTCCAATAGTGACTGTGCCAATGACCACGATTCCCGTGCCTTGCGGTGCGAGAGATAGAATGTCACCTCCAACAGTGACACGACCACCAGCCGTGAGGGTCTGCCCACCAATAATGATACTTGAGACAGCGTTTCCAATCGGCGTTGTAGTCGCGAATGTGGTTGGTAATGAAGCACCATTTACTATAATCTGGCCATTGGGTCCCACAGAAACCTGTGACCCATCTATAGTAGCTATATCGCCTTGGCTGAGCGTCTTGTTGCCGATTATGATGTTTCCATTTGCATCTTGGCTGATGTTTGAGTCACCAACTTGTGCTACGGGCGCAGTTGTAGCAGCTGCTGTGAGTGAAGGGGAGGGCAAAGTCACAAGTTGGCCTCCCAGTGTGATTGCGCCTCCTGGAAACAGAGTCTGAGAGTTTATCGCAAAGCCACTATCCGAATTCGCAGAAATACTGGTCCCTCCAATGATAATAGCTAGTGGTGCGGCTGTCGTGGATGCAGAAACTGGGTTTCCAGAGGTATCTTGAGTAGCAGATTTTGTTTCAACAGCGACTGTAAGCCCACTGTCAGAAGCTACAGGGTTGGAGCTGGGAGGAGTAGGCGATGGTCCTTGAGGGCCCAGGTTATTAGAAACCGGTGGCTGGGGAGTGTCCGTAGACCCAGGGGGAGGTGGCTGTGGGGAAGTGGTCGTCGAACCGGAAGGAGGTTGCTGAGGAGTTGTAGTCGAGCCTGGAGGCGGAGGATTTTGCTGGGAAGCTGTTATTGGCCCAGGAGGGGTTTGTTGCTGCGTGGTTGTCAGCCCTGGTGGAGAAGGATTCTGCTGCTGCGTGGTTGTGGGTGGTGGAGGACTCTGCTGTTGAGTAGTCGTCTCTGGTTGACCAGGATCGTCCGTGTGTGTGTTTGGAGGGGGATTTTGCTGCTGAGTAGTGCCCAGTTGACCAGGGTCGTCCGTGGGTGTAGGTGGTGAAGGTTTCTGCTGTTGAGTGGTCGTACCAGAATTGCCTGCGGGTGTTGCTTGTACTGGGGATGATATTGAAATGACAGTCGTTGGTAAAGTGGGCAAAATAACAGGAGGAACCGTTGGCGAAATGGTTGAAAGGTTTGGACTTTGGACCGGTGGATTTGGGCTTGGTGTTGGTGTTGGAAAAGGATCTAGATCTTGACCTTGACTAGGACTCGGATCAGGAGGCGGATTGGGGGTATTCACAGGAGAGCCATTATGAGTTGTCTGAGCGGGTGGTGCAGGAGAATCTCCTGGTGGCGAAGGGGAGTCAGTATGAGTTGTCTGAGCAGGTAGTGAAGGAGGATCTCCTGGCGGCGATTGGGAAGTCGCCGGAGGAGATTGAGATCGAGTTGGAGATCCAGTACTGGTTGTTGTCCGAGAGGGTGGTGCAGGAGAATCTCCTGGCGGCGAAGGAGAGTCAGTATGAGTTGTCTGAGCGGGTAGTGAAGGAGGATCTCCTGGCGGCGATTGGGAAGTCGCCGGAGGAGATTGAGATCGAGTTGGAGACCTAGTACTGGTATCTGTCCGAGGGGGTGGTGCAGGAGAATCTCCTGGCGGCGAAGGAGAGTCGGTATGAGTTGTCTGAGCGGGTAGTGAAGGAGGATCTCCTGGCGGCGATTGAGATCGAGTTGGAGATCCAGTACTGGTTGTTGTCCGAGAGGGTGGTGCAGGAGAATCTCCTGGCGGCGAAGGAGAGTCGGTATGAGTTGTCTGAGCGGGTAGTGAAGAAGGATCTCCTGGCGGCGATTGGGAAGTCGCCGGAGGAGATTGAGATCGAGTTGAAGATCCAGTACTGGTTGTTGTCTGGGCTGGTGGAAGGGGTGATTGTCCTGGGGGTGAAGGAGAGTCTTTAGGCGTTTGCGTACCTGTGCTCTGAGTCGATGAACTCTGCGTTGGTGGGCTTCGAGATGATGGGGTTTCTGTTGGTGGACTCTGCGTGGGGTGGATTCGTGTTGAGGGAGATTGAGTGGACTCATCCAGTGTCTTCGGAGTTTGCGTTTCTGGACTGTTAGACGGTGCCCTTGGTGATCCATCGTCAGGCGTAGTTGTCGGCTCGTCTCCGCTAGAAGCTGTTAAAGTTAGACATGGCAATAGCTTAGTTAAAAATCAGGGACAACATACGACTCGTCGTCGTTGTCGGCGCTGCGACCAGTTCATTCGGAGCATTGAAGCCTCCAATGTCTGCAATGGCGTTCCCTAGGGCCGCCTGCACAGTGACAATGACTGTAGAAGTACATGAATTATCAGGCACCACCAGATGAGAATCTTGGGTCGAGGTAGCTGTGATTATACACCCAGCAGGAACCACTGGCGCCGGATCTGATGATTCTGTCGTGTTGGCCACTCCTCCTCTCCATACCAGAACTACATCTGATGCATCTACAAGACCATTAGCCTTGTCAATTCCTTGCGCCGTCACACCCACCCACCTGTTTGTTGCGATGCTGTCGCTAACCGCAGGAGCAATGCTCCAGCGGCTAAAGTCGCCAGACTATACATATTGTACATCACGAATAATTACTAACTCAAACCATCAACTGGAAATCACAATGAACCAAACATGCTGGTGTAAAATATGACGAAAAAGAGAGAAGGTAAGAACCGGAATGAGACGAGCGAGGCTCTTCCCTATATTTCTATATTCAGTAGAATGAAATTGCTGCGGCACAGCTGTTGTAAGAAGGTTGGAACGACAAAGTCGATGTAACCCACTCGCCGATCACGTAGTAATCATGTTTCTCACAGTAGCGATGGTAAAACCCCGTCTGATACGGCAGCACAATAGGCACAGCCATAATCTGGATCTTGCAACTCTTATCTACTAATGAAAACATGGCCGGCGAAGAATCAGATTTGAGAGGGTTGGTGGCCTCATTCGGCATCTTCAAAGAGAATTGCGGTTCGAAGAGACCCCAAAACGGTATCGAGAGGCACCTATAGAACAGTTCCAAGGCTCTGTCTTAATCTCATAAGTGAGCGCTGCCGGATGCTGAGAGTACAAAGTGCTATTCGTCCATGGTGGGAGTATCGCATCCATTGCTGCGCTCTGTCCAGCATTCAAGCAATTCGCTGGTTTCCATTAGATCATGAGGGTGGTTGTGCTACCTGCACAGCCTCATAAAGGACCAAAAATAACCGCGAAAGGATCCGGCCAACTGCCAAAGGATTGCTTATTGCTTGCAGATGTGCCTGGGTAAGGTGGTGTGCAGGGTTCGCGCTAACAACATTCGCACTGCAGCCAATTATACAGGTCAGTTGTCGATAATTGCGCCTTGTAAGCCCTAAGTAAGTACCTGGTAAGTACAGAATATCGCAGTGTATTTCGACAATTTGAGCTAGGCTGGGTGAGGCACAAGAAGGAACATGGGACAGCGAGTGTGTCAGCACTAGAAAATATATGATCTGATTTCCCAAATAGACTTAGTTTTCCTTTGCTCATCCCACGACATTCGCCTGAGTCTTCAGTCTAACAGTCGTGATGGAGACATCTCCACGTCCTGAACAAGTAGAGGAGCATGTAGTGCATTCGTCCAGTATGTGCATCGCTCACTGTTTCTGCTCTGTTGCAAGGTCGGCGGCGTTCAAGCACCTTCCATTCCAACGCTCACAACCTCATCTGGCTGTAGAAAAGCCCCATTAGCCAGCGTCCCAACGTCTGCCTTGATGTATTCTCTTGACCTCCACTTCAGGACATTCTAGCTTTGAATCTCCAGATGTCTATTGTCAATGCAGTGACAGGAGCCTCAGCCTCTTCCAGTTGGTCAGACACGTGCAAGTCACGTTCTGTCTTACAGCCCTTCCATATATAGCATGATGGTGTACCGATACAGCAACAGCGTCGCTACATACTTGGTGCATACATGATGGGCTTTGTAAAGCCAGCACTGGCTACAGTCATGGCATTTCTGGTCTCGATAGGGTACACAAATATACTAAAAACACTCAGCGTGTACAGATATAACATCGAAGCCACCACCCACCACCCATCAGAGCGATACCATACTTGTAATATCACTTTAAGTAAAGTGTCTTCGCTGCTGTGAATTTATTCCAGTGTTTGTGCGTTTCTCATGTCTTTCTTCTATTCCTTGTACGATGTTCTTTTGGCGGTCACTGCATGCTGTAGTGTTGTTCTGTCCGACCTTCCACAAACTGTCATTCCCTTAGCGTTGGTGGTTCATTCAAGTAAAAATGGTACGTGATACATCCGTTGAAGTGCTGTTTTGTGGCTGATGTGGTAAACAGGGAAGAAAACGACGGACCATGGCCTACATTTTCCCTTTCTATTGGAACGCCGGTTCAAGCAGTGTCGGTCATTGTCTCCACTGGAGATAATCAGCTATCGGTGCTCTTTCCAGGAGATTGCTCTGCAAGTCAAATATCAGCATGTAAGAGTAGCTGTATATATCACAGAGTATGGTCCTGCGGTCTGAGTATTAGGCCGTGACTGACTTGACCAGGTCCAGGAGTCTTCAAACCAGACGCCTCATCGACTTGGTAACTAAATATGTGTAAGGCAGATATTAGCAATGCTAACAAGATGCAAGGATGAAAAGTGATACTACTGCTCAAGACCTTTCTGTTTCTGTTTCCACGATGAAAGAATCGGCAAACTGTTCCCAGCCCATACTTTTCGGGACAAACCAAGTTACGCTCCCTACCTCTGGCAATGGCATATCTCTTTCCAGCCAACTCATCGAGGGCATGGCAAGTCCGTCTTGTCTCTTAGGTTCCTTGGGCTTTTCTCCAAGTTCGACTGAAAATTACAACCTCAAACTCCAGCGTTTCCATACCGTCATATTTCTCTGGTCTGAAGTCTCAGAACCTGCTTCCTTCTCTCTCGTACAGACGCGCAGCTGGAGCGCAGTATTGGCTTGATGGTGTCTTCGGAAGCCTTACACTTGGGGGCTTCGATGCTTCACTACTTGGACCTAGAAACCTTACTATCTCCCTTGACAAAAACGATAGTTCGAGCCTGGCCGTTGTTGTCAGCTCAGTCTTATATGGGGACGGAGATAGAGACGATGAGAGGAGTCTCACAGCTAGTGCCTTCGAAGCGGTCATCGATGCTTCCGTACCATATTTATTTCTCCCACTAGATGTCTGTCAAAGTTTTGAACAGGCCTTCAGCGTCACCTACGATGGCGAATCAGGCTTATATCTTGTCAATGACACTCTCCATGGTCAGCTACTCGAGCAGGCAGCAAATGTGACTTTCTCGCTGAGGAATGGAGTCTCCGGAGACGCTTTCGACATTGTACTTCCATATAAAGCATTTGATCTGATTGCCGATGCGCCTCTCGTCAAGAAATAGTCTCATCACTTTCCCCTGCGAAGAGCAATGTCGGACGAGAAAGCAGTCCTCGGTCGAGCTTTTCTTCAGGAGACGTATGTTTGCTTACATATATATGCGTCGTCTCAGGCTAACCTCCACAGTCATATCATCGTGTACCACGAACGGCATCAATTTTCGATATCCCAACGACGATGGGATGCAGAACCAACACTAGACATCAACACCATCCTACCACCCACCTCACCAGTACCACCAAGACCTTCCTCGCCTACGACAACGCACAGCACCTCAAGAAGTGCATCATCAGCACCCAGCCGAGCCAGAGCGACAACGTCCGTCATTATAGCCTGCGTGGTAGCCGGCACATTCTTCCTGGTCTTCTGCTCCACATTAGTTGGCTACCTACTCATTTATCGCTACCGAAGACAGAGCCTCCAAGACGCTCCAAACAGGTACCACGAACCCAAGCCATCAACAATGTCAGGACGGTACACTGTAATCAGACCCCCAAGCACCGTCTTGCGTGCGGAACTCGATGCCCTGAACACGGTAGTCCAGTGTCCCAGGATAGACATGACACCCACCATCCCAATCGGCGAGCAAGCCTTCGAAGACCTTTTGCGAACGCGATGCTCCGAGGTCATGTGGAATGAAGATCCGATGGCGAGGCGAGAACGCGACGAGGAGGAGCTTGAGGGGTGGAAAGGCAGGGTACGGGTGATGCAGAGTATCAGGGAGGAAGGCGTGGCTGAGATTGAGGTTGAAGGGGATCGTTGAGTTGGCTCCGTTTGATAATCCTTGATGAGTTGACGAAGGACATCACTTGTATAAATAGTTAACACGTGTGAAAATAGGAAGTTGTGTACTAGATAGCATAGATACCTAGATCTGTATAATATACACTATGTAAGAACGCGCTCGAACACAGGCAGTTCGCCACGCTTGACTTCGCTTCGCGTCGCGCTAAGTCTTGATATCAAAAAGCTAATGAGAATACCGCGAGTGGCTATCGGTTTTCTATGATACACTACAATATTCACTAACTAGACAGGTGATCGCAGCACACAGAGCAAGGTAAAAAAGAAACAAAGAAAATTTCATAATAGCAAGAAACCATTGGAGAAGAAATTTGCGTATGCTTTTTGTTCTGAAGAAGCTCACTTAGCTACGTTCAATAAACATTACGCTATCTGGCTAGTAGATTTAACAGCTTGCTATATATACCAGTAGGCTGGCGAGAAATAAGGGTAGTTCCGATCTTGTCTACACCCTTCGAGACGATCGTTTTGCAGGATGCTGCTATATGGTTACGGCATTCACGTTATTAGAATGATAATGAGTCCCACGGAGGAGCAATGTAGCTGATAAAAACATATCTTGCTTCTTAATTGCTTAAAGTGCTAATATAAAAGGATTGAGAGATGTGTAGATAGTCTCCCTGTCCGTCAGCCCAGAGCAGAGGTCGCGCCGAGCTAGAAGTACATGACCACTATACCTTCTCGTCTATCCAATCATGGCAATATCATCATCAGCAGGCGCAGCAGTAGCAGCTGGGGTGGCAGTCTCAACACCATTCTTCTTTGCACCCCAGTAATCCTCCATCTCGGCATCGAGCTCCTCCTGAGTCTTCCTGGGTCTACCATCCTTTCCAACACCCTCGCGTCCTCCACGGCCACCTCTGCCTTCGCCACGACCACCACGACCTCTTCTGTCACCACGACCTCCGCGCTCCTGCCTGTTTCCGGGTTGTCTACCTTCTCTACGACGCGGCGGCATTGGAGAGCGAGAACGGGAATGATGGTCGGGTACGTAGCGATCGACACCAGCTGGATGTGGAGACAACGAGCGAGCACGACTGATGCGGTCTGCAAGCGGCCGAGAAACGGGTACGACGTTGTGAAAGGGGTTTCGGCGATTTGAAGGTCCAGCTGGAATGGAGATCAGGTGGATAGGTTGACCTTTGCTGTGTCAGTTTAACCGTTGTAGACGAGTGCTGGATGTTTCTACCTTTGGCATTGGCACCATCATACTCCTTAATAGCTCTCTGTGCATCTCTAGCAGTCTCGTATGTAACATATGCGACCCCCTCCGAGCGACCGGCCCGGTCATAAGTGAGTGCGGTCTTGAGAACTGGACCAATCTGATTGAATAAATCCTGAATTGATGTAAGCTTCTGTGCCCTCTGCTACTGTTTTTGACTTACATCCAAGTCCTCCTCCGTCAGATCGTAATGTAGGTTCTCGACTCGTAGCCTCGGGCTAGCTGAATCACTGTCAGGCGTCAGCGTTGGATCTGCTAACAATCAGAGAAAGCTTACTATGCGGGCTCATTGTATCGTCTGTTATCGCGAGCTGGGCGGCGTGCAGCTGACATGTCGTGAGCATTACGTCCATATCGAAGTTTCAGGTAACCATACCACCATTCTCAAACTTATCATGGACCCATTCACTACCAAACATCAGTTATGTTCCCGTATGTCGCTGGCAGATTTGACTCACGAGTCAATGTTGTCTTGTCTGTCTTCCCTGTATGACTGTCAAAGCGAAGGAGGCCTTTGTTAGCGATGTGTTCAAAAGTGACTACTCTGGACCTCCAAGGGGCACCGAGCGCTGATCATGGGATCCGATGAGGTCCGCGATTCCGAAAAGGTATATGCTTATAAGGGTTGAGGAGGAGGTGTATGAACCTGAATGAAGGTCAATTGGCTGACGCTAAAGTAGAGCTCGATATCGCGTTGAACCTGTACCTTTCTGACGCCATCTCGTGGATAGTCATTTCTGCGAGCTTCTCCATTACCACCACCACGTCGTCCGCGAGGTCCACTGGGTCTCTGCAAATATTTAAGCTGCTGGTCTAGCTGGCCAGCAAAGCTGAGCTCCTGGATTTGAATCTCACCTCTCTCGAAGCTACAATCTCGTCTAATGCCATGTTGAGTGCCATATTGGGCAAGATTCTGTGTTGTAGAAATATCGTGGATTATTTGTCAAGCTTTAGTCGTGTAAGTGAAGCGCCTTCGGGTTCGAAAACGAGGTGTTCCTTCGTCTTTGGAGCTGTGATGTTTTGACATCACTTTGGCCCACTTATTTTTATGCGGCGTGGCTCGGCGTTTGACCAAAAAGGGCATTTCTGGTCTAAGTCTACGTGATAATAATAATAATAATAATAATCACTTCAGATTCAGAAAGGCATGGATAGTGGAATTTGTTTTATAATTCAACTACAAGGAATGATCCCAACTAAGCTTGACACACGATTCAATTATATAGTACATTAACAGTACATTGGCAGGTTAAGTGCTGTACACCTAGAATATATTTACATTATATACAACAGTACAGCCGCTTGAGCTATCTCATCAGGACCTTAACCATTCAGCTCCTTTTCTTTTAGACCAACCACCGGTCCTGTCAACGCTTCAGTGAAGCTCCATCGTAGACTAGAGTACGGAAGATCGATCTTCGTGTGAACCGTATCTTTATCCACAACAGAGCTCCGTTGTGTGTCAACATACAAGCCAGACTCAGAAACGGCTCCAAAATGACCTTTTCGCGGGAAAGCGGCAGTATCATAGTCGGATTGGATCGAGGTGGTTTGCGTACCAGGAACTTTATCTATCGTACTTGGTACTGATCCGAGCACAAGTGACGTCCTTGCTGATGGACGAGACTTCTTTTCGCTGTCCGAAGGCGCTAATGGCATAAAGTTACTCTTCATATGCTCATCCGCCCTAGACTCTGGGGCCTGGGCGGCGAAAAACTGAATGTAAGAGTCGGTGTTTGCCAGGTTCCCTAAAGCTAATGCTCTTTGATCTTCGACTGAGCCACCACTGTATTTCATCTCCGAATCTGGCGATTCTCTGTAAGCCGTCTGAGGATCTAGTGAAAGTAAACCTTTCTTCGCACCCCATCCGCCTCCTCCACTGACTGCATACCATCAGTTGCCGAACCCAGCTCAAAATGGAAACATGATCATTAACTTACAAATGCGGCACAAAGTAGCTCCGCTCTTGATCCAATCACCAATGAAGTCATTCCGACTTTCAGAATCCAAATTCTGCACAATTTGGTCGGAATTGTAACGAACGCTTGAACCATCTTCCAAACACTCTTCAGAGACCTTGCTTGCAGGTATGATAAGTGCCCAGACCTGGACTGCTGACTTTTCTTTCTGAGTTTTCTCCAAATAAGCATCTATGCTTGCCTCCAACTCCTCGGAAGCTGGGATTGAGACTCCATCACGCTCGACTTGACGAACTATGTTTCCCATGCCGCTCGAGATCATACGCGCCGGTGTCAATTGGATAGCTGGAATGTAAACTGAACCAAGCCCCTCCAAAGTTTCGAGATTGACATTGGACTTCTCCTCAGTCCTGACTCGATCGAACCCGTCTCCATTACTCACCCATTGGGACGCAATCAGGGTGGACATTTTTCCATTCGTGAACAAGGTCTTTGCGAGAGGTAATGTGACAGTATAGCATTGCTTGGTAGCATCGTCATGTACGTTACTTTCGGAGACGAAGGTAAGAGTTGATGGCAGAGGGTTTCTTTCTGATGCCGTTTGGGACTCCCACAATTTCGGGGCGATGCCGCTCGTTCGGGCCTGCATAAAAGAGAATCCTTCAGAAGCAGCAATTGCCCCCGATGCCTCCACAGATGCGATGCCATCAACACATGCACAAACTACGTTGAACTTCCAATCTGCGTCGGCGAACTCCTCAAAAGTACCGGTGTTATTCTTCTGGTTCTGGCGTCCGCTTCCTCTGTATGGCAACAGCGAGTGGCGCCACTTCTTTAGAACCAGAGGCATGAAGGTGTTGTAATCTTCCAGCCAAGATGCAAAGGTAGGGGTTGCAAGAATGACCAGAATATGGTCACTCTTTCCACCAGGCGTTAAGTGGAAGAAGCGCGGCCATTGATAATGCCTTGTTTTCTTGTGTAGAAGGTGTTCCGTCAGCGATGAGACGATGCTCTCTTTGCTCTGGAGGGTTTTGTTAGCCACAAGTGCAACCATGCTGTTTCTTTCATATGACTACCTACGGTACTAGCTGGGAACTTGATCTCTAAAGTCAGTTGTCTCGGTGGTGTTGGATTCCATGGTCTATGATTTATGACTGTAGCTGACGCTGTGCTACTATTTCGTTGTGTGCGGTAAAAGGTTTTCTGAGTAGACCATGTGAAGAAACGCAGGCCACTGCTCGCCCTCAAGCTGGGTTGGCCCATTCCTGACGAGCCTGTTCTGTACCTCTCTATGCTGATATTGTCTTCTACGTACAGCGGAATTGTCTTGGCAAGCAAACCAATTTCTCGAGCTGCTTGTTACTCCCAAACTCCTTGGTGGATTCTCACTCAGATCAAATTCATTTCCACATCTCGTTTAATCAAAATACATTCCTCGCAAATAAGAGCGCTTCTATGATGATGTGAAGACAAGGGTAAAGCGACAGCAGGCCATCAAGTTATTGACCTTCATGCTTACATAAGAGGGGGTCGAAATTGGTTATTTCAAGACTTGAGCTAGTGAGCGGAACATCGATTGGTGTAAAAGAAGAATTGGTCCATCTGGTCTTTGGTCTGTCTACCTTACGTTCTTCGCATTTCATCTAGCCTTTGTTTGGGAGTGACATCTACTCAGTAGAAAGTGCATTGCTGCTCCAAGATGTACTACTCTCCGTACATTGGATTATGCCTCGCCTCCCTTTTCCCCCGAGATCTATCTAGTCAGCTAGTGTCGAAACATGTGAGCGAATTACACGGTAGGACAAGGTTTCCTTAGTCAAACACCAAAACAGCATCTAGCCGTTCCGACGTTAGCACAGCTGCAATCTCCAGTCATGCACCCACCAGGAACTAAAGAGGCACGACATAATATTCGCACCAAAAGTTGCGAAACCTCACCTACCAGAGTTGAGAATTCCCACGATGTGCTGTTTGGCACAGACCCACGGGCACCCGTCTGGAAGTGAGGGGTACAGGTATCAAGACGCGGTTGTGGTGAGTACATGAACGGTACAACAGGGGCCGAGCGAATTGACCGTCATTATATAATCTCACCACTTTCCAAACACCTCGATTTACATATCAACAAACACTTTGACACGCAATTCTGGTTTGACAAACGCTCAATCAACCCACAATTCATGTACGGGAAAGCCCATTCGAAGGAGAGAATGATACACAGCGACGAGTACGTTCCTTCGAAAAATACGAAGAGAAAGCCGGTATCGCAACACTAAATAAAAATATGCGAAGACGTTGATGTACCGCGAATAACAGATGCGGAATGGCTTAAAAACGAGCTGAGATTGGATCCCCGAGTATAAGAAGAACTCGTCCAAGGTCGCAGATACTAGGACGAAAGTCTGAGGTATGTAAGGAGCTTTTCAAATACCTTATAAACAACAAAAACCCGGTACAAAAATGCCTCCTCAACCATCGACTCGAATTCCATAGTATCGACGTTTCTCGGCGGCAACATGCTGCCAAAATCAAAGAGTATATTGATAGCGGACAAGTCTATGGGATGGAATATATAGGGGAGGTGAATTAGATCTAAGCAGAATAAAACTGATCGGGCGACTTTTGGCAAAACGAATTGGCCGGAGCCCCTAATCAGTTCTTAGGATACAATCCACTTTACAGACAAATTCCATGTTGACCCGAGTCACATCCGGGTTGGAGGAGTCCTCCGAGAGCCACGGCTTGATCTAGAGAATATTCAAAGAACGGCCAGCTCTCGGCGGTGTAAAACTACATGCTGCAGGTCGGGTCAACTGATACGAGAAGTGCGAGAAACTAGAGATTCACTCGGACGAATAGGAAAAGACCGAGACTCCTAAGCATTACCCTAAGCCTCGCAAGCGCAAGTACGACTTAGAGGAGGTGTATAACAAGCGTGTGGCCGAGTGGGAGGCTGGCAAGCCACACAAAGTCAACAAGTCTCCGCAAGGAAATAGTATAATTAAAAAATACTAGTCGGAGTGGATACCAGTTTATGTTCGAGCTATACAAAACGCTAAAGCTCGAGATCCTTCTCGGAAATGGATATTACAAGAAGATGGCGATCCAAGTCACGGTATACAAGGACGAAGCCATCGTACTACTCGCCAGAATACTTCTAGTATTTGTACTATGTTAAAACGTGAGAACAATGTCGAGACAATTATACACCCTGGTAACTCGCCAGCCCCATCCAAATTTAATCGAAGGGTGTCGGTCAATTCTTAAGCAACGGATGTGGCGTAGGCATTGGGATACGTTAGATCAGCTTCGGGACATATTACAGGACGAGTGGAGTAAGATCACGATAGAGGAGGCACGAGCAAGGGTTTCGGAGATGCCACAGCGTTGTAAGGACCTTGTACAGTATGGGGAAAAGGCTCTGCGTCGTAATAAGTGACAGTTGTAGCTGAATACTACTCTTCTTCGCTGAATACTACCCTTCTTCGCTGACTACCTCTATCTAGCAAGTGGTGAGGTTACATAATAACGGTCAATTCGCTCGACCCCTGTTGGTTGTAGATGTGGATGTGTAAGTGTAAGTGTAGCTGAAGATAATTGCTTGAGTGTACCACCTGTCATAAGCTGCTGGTACAAGCAAGACCTTTCAGCTCTTACGACTCAGTGGTCAGTAGTCTATGGCAGGTGTGAAATTGACTACTTCTGACCGGCCGGATACATCGACCGGGTTTGCCAATGGTATCAGCCAACTCAGCAGTCTCAGCAGCACATCACCAACATTAAATCGTCTGATATCTTTGAGCCGCCTGAAGTGGGTTTTGAGCGCCATGTTTCCTTCATCTGGTCGAGGACAAAACAGCCGTAATGAACAGGGGGATAATTTTAATCTTACGTTGCAATGACAGCGGATCCAATATCAATCAATCAATCTCTCGTAACTGAAGAAACGGCGATCAGATCAGCCTTGCCCCACACCAAGGAGAGGTGCCAGGAGGCTGTACAGATGAAAGGATGTACATGGCCAACAAATGAGAGCCAAAGCTCAGATGAAGATCGAAGTTGTGACCCGAATTTGAAGAATCCTCCATGTAGTGAATGAATGACTGGATGTCTGTACAACATCATCTGGCAGGGCATGAAGATATCTAGAGATCCGATTACCCAGAAACGGGGATAGACGGTTTGGAGCCTTGGAGAAGGACGTTCGTTTGCTTGCGCAAATGTGTTGTTGTCCTTTGGCTAACATGCAGCATCATTGCGTAATTTGAGCAACGCTGGACGGCTTGCCTGCTTCATCCGGAGAGAAATCGAAATACGGCGAATGTAGCTTCGTGCACCTAGAGTTGCATTGATTGTTTAGTTCAGACCAATAATTGATGACTAGGGAGGGGGAAGTGCCGACTTGAATCTCAAGGATCCGGACCAGAGAACAGAAAGGCCATATCACACCCGTCAAAAGAAGAGAAGGCTAGATATCGGTATCTGTAATTATAAAACTTCACCGCTGTCAAGGGATTGTTAGTGTTCCCACGTTCCCACGGGTACGTGTGTAGAAGATGAGTAGCGGTACTAGCTCAGAAATATCTTGGGTAATAGCGCCTTAGATGACTAGTGTGGTGCACGCCAAGCACCGCCCCATTATTTTCTAATAACCTTGATTTCCCTCTCTTCTCTTTCCGCTCCTCCCATCAGTTCGTAACTTTCACCACCTACCTACCACTCGACATACTCACTTATCACTCTGGTCAACATATTGGCCGTCCGTTCCTTTAGTCTGCAATCCGATTCTGCTCTGCACTGTTACTTTTTATCAATCCCCGCACCTCCGTCCCACCCTCTTCGCCATCTCAAATCAACAGAATTTCCCTGGTCTGCTGTCCACACCCATACCCATCATCTCACCCAGCAACCAGATCATCACGAAACAACGCCCCTTTCAGCCGATCCGAGCGTCGGTGTGCAAGATTGTTCGTTCATTCCGAACACTCATTACAACGTTGAGGAAGTTTATGAGTTTCTGAGAGAGTCGGGCATTCCAGGCTGCCGTACGACTTTCCAACCATGTCTGCTACTATCTCGTATGGCGAGCCTGCCACCCCCCTCCCAGATTTCGTCTTTCCAGCAAGACCCTCACCAACAGGTTATTCTTCGGCCCCATCATCTTATTCACGAGCCACCGCTCGTTCTCCAAACTCGATTGAGGGTGATCTAAGCTCAGGCTCTGCTACCACCATTCGGATGGAAAGTGGCAGATCGGTCCCAACTACCCTTCCGCTCTTCTCCTTCAATCCTTCAGCATTATCTGAGGCCAGCACCGGGATTGCTAGTCCTTTGTTGCCACCGATATCCCCTCAGACGTTGTCGCCTCAGCATCGGTCCGTTCCATCTAGATCTGGTTTCCATAAACGAGGTACCAGCGAATATATTGGGGGAGATGGAAGCACTGGCAGTGGCTTGGGTCTCATGAGCACCTCGCCTACCAAAGGTGACAACGTCCTGCCTGTTCCGCAGCCGACGTCAGCCTTAGGCACCGTGCCCGGCCGACGCGGTGGACATGCTCACAGGAGATCCGCAGCTATATCTCATTCCGACTTGAGCTTCCTGCAGTCAGATCCGAAGCTGATGCCACCTGGAGGTAGTGCTCCATGCAGCCCAAGCATGGACGAGACACACCTTCCGTCCCACGGTATGCAGGATAGTGTGGCGAAGGAACCCGAAGAACCTGCAATTCTACCAAGAGCCAGTCGCGTACGGGTTGGATTCTCGGATGACGTACAGTTTATCCCCAGGCCACTTTCCCTGGTATCGAGTGAAAGCTCTGGCACTACAGTTCGTCCGGGTGGTCACTCTGTGTCTGGATCGCTGTCATCTCTCATGTCAGCTTCAAGCCCATCCTCAAAGGAGCGATGTCAAAGCCCTTCAGTAGTCGATGAAAGACCCAAGACTGCAGCCGCAAGATTGGATAGCGCTGGACCTGCTTCGCCAACCGTTTACGGGCCTGAACCGCAGCGTCGTTCGTCAAATCCAATGCTCTCAGATATTGCTGTCATGGTACCAGAAACCCCACCCACTCCTAAATCACCCAACAAGCTATGGTCTTTCTTCGGCGGAAGTGACGTGCCTCATAGCCGACCTACGAGCGCCACGTCTCACAAGGAGGCACGAGCCTTGACACCTGTTCCAAAATCGCCTATAGTACTCGCGTCAGATGCCCCAGCCGCCATAGCTGAACCCGAGTCCTGCTTGACAAGACGTTCGTCCTCAACTACTTCGCGCAAGAAGCAAAAGAAGGTAAAGTCATGGGCTGGCTCAATCTTATCACGTAAGACAAGACAACGTGGTCAGAAGCAAAGTCGTCGGTCTCCCACACCACCGGGTCGGTCCTACGGATCCATGGACACATCAAGTACAAATACGACGGAACAAGCTCCGAATGCCACCGCTACTATCATCGAGGAAAATGCTGCCCACCCTGACCCAAATACCAATTTCTCCTCGTGGATTCCAAGATATATTGAGGCTCACGATGACGACTCGATCGGCCCGATGATCGACCTTGACGCAGCTTTGGGCCCTTTCAATACACCTTCCGGACGAGACCCAGTGTGGGATGCCATCAACGGCACCGGCGCGAGAAAAGGTCGACGTATGCATAGCGCGGCAGGCAGGTCCGGCTTTGCTGGTCCAGGTATGCATTATCATCGACGAGCAGCATCATCTCCAGAGCTTGAGAATCCCCTCTTTGGAATGCGACACTTGGCCTCTAGTTCTACTATGGCAGATGTTTTCGAGGAAGATGAAGAGGATGCTTGGGAGGACTATAAGTCGTCTATCAATGGCAAGACTGAGGATGATGAGGAATCTGGTGTTGACATCAAGGTTGTTGATGCCGACAACATTAGCGGACACAAGTCTTTGGATTTCACTATCGACAGTGAGCAAGCCTTCATGCGAGGCATCAAACGCAAAGGCAGTGGTCTCAGTGAGAGCGAGAGACGACATGTCAGCGCAAGCATGAAGTCGGCGAAATCAAATACTTCGCTGAAGGATGAGACAATCTTCGAAGAGTCTTCAACTTCCATTCAAATCTTTGACGATTCAATCCCTCCCCGCCCTGACTCCAGAGCTCAATCATCCGATTCGACCGTTACACCACCATTCCGTGCACGTCCGCCAAAGGATCTTGCACCCGTTGATATTCAGCCGTTCTCTCTTCAGTCTCCATATCTCACGCCTACCAGCCCGCAATCCATGACACACTCCTCAATGCCGTCCCCTCGTTCACCATACTCGTATGATACTCAGTGCATCTCGACTGCGCCCTCATCACTCGCTGATGAAGGTGGATTTCAGTCACTACTACTTGGGGAACCTGGACCAGAACTTCGCATGTCGGTTGACATGCATGATGTCCCGTCCCTGACCAGCAGCAACTCCACGATGACTCGAGAGAGCAACTTCATTTCGGTCGCACAGAATGCTCAAGGTGCTCAGTTCCGTGAAGGTCAACGATCCGCATCTTTCTCTGCCGCAGTAAATCGCAAACGATCTAGCATCGTTGGCTTGTCGCGTCTGATCAGCAACTCGCACGGCGAAAAGAGCAAGTTGTCAATGGAGACACGTGCCCCCAGCATGGATGACAAGCGGAAAGAGAAGACCAGCAAGAGCAAGCGAATCAGCCGGCTGATGCAGTTCTGGAAGCCAAATGAGTCTTCCTGAGGTCAAAGCCTCAGACGGACGCTACTACATATATAAGTGGCATGGCTACTCGATTTATGTTAACGATTACGACGAAGAAAAGAAATGGTTTCCATGTGCATATTTACTTCAATCTGGACCGTCTTCTTTCGAAATTTGGTATCAACCATATTGTGCTTTTGTCTACAATTAAGCGATTCTCAACATATTCAAAAACATGTTCCTGCCATGGTATTTTCCCGGATGATACTGGTTCACATCTGCATTTACTTTGTCTAGCCATCAACCTTGGTCCACTTGGAAATGAAACAGTCTTGAATTTAGATCGACAGGCGGTGGTTGTGGCGTTCTTCATCACACAGCGGGAAGGCAGAGAGAGGCGGAGATACATTCACAGCAATCATACTGGCGGATTTGAAGTACACTGAAAGATGTCGGCAGGAGAGGAAAGAATGATTTAGAGCATTTGCATGTTCTTGTTTTTACAGCCTATTTTTGCTCTAGAGCATATTCGATGGCTCCGATCCTCCCATACTTCGGAGGAGAGGAAGAGGCATTCGCACATTTTGATTATTCGGTGCCTCTTTCACTACAAACGACGATATAGGGAATGGGCGTGGCGTTTCTTCGTTTTTGTCTGATCGATACTTACATCACGTTGCTAATTGTCTTTTAGGACAGGTGGTGGAACGCAACGATTTGGGGGGGAGGTCTTTGTGAGAGAGTCATGGAGCATACGGGCATGAATGCATTGTTGTTAGTGTATACAGCAGGACAGATAACAGACGCTCGCTCCTTTTATGCTGATGCGGAAACACTATAATGAGCATACAAACCATATGTCTGATGCACGCTCCACCGGGCGGTCTGGCGTCATAAGCTAAGTGAGAGAGTGAGACTCAATTACCACTGACATTGTATTCAAATCGTATCAACCCAGAAGGAACATGCTACACACTCACCTACAATCTGAGCAGTAACGCACCTACGACATGCTAAAAAAAACCTAGTACCACACTACACAGTCGCAATATCATACACACATCTTGCATCGACATCCAGACTGTAAAATCCAACGTAATGCACTGGTTCCTTCACCGCAAGACTTTTACGTCTAGATAACCGCCTACCGGCAACGCTCCCTCCTCAATTCCCGAGATTTCCACTCTAGAACGACTTCAGTCGAGAAGCCGTCTCCATGCACATTACCAGTGTCTCCTGGTATCACAAGCACCCACGTAGGTTGAGCGGTAACACATCATATTTCGCCAATAGACTATCTCAAGTCTAAACAACTCCTACTGTATCCCCTTCCTCTTAACTCTAAATTATACACGAGGACTGTCTCCCCTTTCCCAACATCTATCCTATTCCACATGCGCCTTCCCAAAATCAACATCGACATTGAAACCCCAGCTCCCATAATTTCTCGTGCACATACAAATTCACGAAATACTCTTACACAACATGCCGATACCGATACCATATTCCACGACAGGCGCTCAAATTGCCACAGCTTTCTCTCTGAAAATTAGACGACTGCTTGACAAACATGCATGCTTTGCACTACGAAGATGTTGCGGAACCGGTATCCCCGCATGCGAGGTAGTACCAAAGATACTGGGGCTTCAGCGGTGCTTGTGTAGCATCGTCGTCTTCGTCGTCTTCGTCGTAGTCACTTGTTTTCACTTATGGCCTGGCGTAGGCGTGGGGGCTACCTGCTGGTGGTTGAGAGAATGAGGCGTCGGAAGCGTAGAGTGAGCAGCTGGAACAGTCGTCTCGGGGGTGGAGACCGGTGGTGGGGGAGAGTGGATTTGAGAGAGGGTTTGAGGATGAGGCTGGTTGCGTGAGAGGGGAGAGTGATGAAGATGAGTAAGAGGGAAACTGAGAGTATAGGTATGTATTGCAGCTCGCGTGACCCTGTTCAGCAGTTAGTGTTTGCTTCTCATATATCTTTACTCTTGTTAAGAGAAGAACGTACGTTAAGCATCTCATATCAGTCCATAGGCGTAAAGCACTCATCCGGTGCAGAGTGCAAGCCAGAAGAACTTGATGCTGACGGGTTACGAGCGACGTATGGTGCAGAACCGGCTTCTGAAGATGAAGTGGAACCAGATGCTGCACTAGGAGCGGATGGCACATTAGGGACAGCTGGCATAGAAGCCACATGAAGATCAGGTTTCCACGCCGGTGGTGGAGGATGAGGAAACTCGCCTGGGAAGCTCTTACGATCTGGCTTCCAGACTGGTGGTGAAGGATGCGGTAACTCACCTGGCCAGCCAGAAGGCGCTGGAGCAGCTGGGGATTTTAAGCGAGGCGCTTCTGGGTAAGAAGCTTTGTATGAAGGTGTAGCTTCCACAGGTTAAACAGCCTCTGGGGGAACAATGAAATTTGGGAATGTGGCTGCCGAAAAATCGGGAGGAGTTTCTTCATGCATGGGCGGTACAGAAGGTAAATCCTCGGTAGTGAAAACCTCCATTGTCGAGACTGGGACTGAGACTGGAGTTGTGCTAGTAATTAGCACAACTGGAATATCAGACGATGCAGTGACGAGAATCGTGCTTGTTATCGTTACAGTGGATGTCAAATGAGTAGTGCTCTCGATAGGGCATGGCTACTCTGGAGCTTGCCAGTCGCTGACTGATAGTGCGTGGAACTCTTCAGTTGCAATTGGCGCCAGGATGCTAGAGACAGAAGTCGTCCATGAATGAGATCTCGTAGGCCATGAATGCAAAGCAATAGATCAGCTGCTGCTGGAAAAATCTTTACCCCAGCTCAGAGTACTTCTGATGCCGTCAAATCATTTAAATGCAGCTCTATCGTGGACCGAGCCTTTCTGCATCTCTTCAGGTCCTGGAACAAAATGTTCCTCTTGATAGCCTGGTCTTTCTCTAGTGTCTGATATAGGCTGCGGATGCTGCAGACCGTGCTGATGGTTGTACTGAGACTTCTGGGAGATGTTAGTAAGATTTATGCAGCAGGAAAATGTAACGTACACGTAGTCTGAAGGATTTTTTCCGCAGAAGTGAAACCTAAGAGAAGAGCTACAGCTCTTTTAACCGTGATTAGATGGATTTTGAGAGCTGTAGAACTCAACTATGAAAATGTAGGAAAGTGATAGCTGTGGATTTCGACTTCGAACTATGAGCACTCTTATAGCAAGTTCGGCCAATACCCTTCAGGTGAGGAAAGGCGTTCTGGAAAGTAAGCGAGTCAAGGAGGGCTCACACCAAGTTCAGGTAACGGGATGATTCTGCCCTCAATAGAGAGTTGGCTATATTCATGTACACTATCGAGTGCCCTTATTGTAAAGAAAAGGGATCCCAGTACCCTCATGTACTCGGTATGATGTAGTTATACCAGCCCTGTTGACCCTTCAGCAACGTAACGCAAGTGGGTATCCTCGATAAAAGGAAAGATCCAAATCCCCAGAAGCCCTTCAAGACCTGTCGCAGATCTCGTTGAGCCTACCGCCCTCGGCTGCGCTCAGTCGTCTTCTCCGCAGCAGTGCATAAAGCTCAAACCGCAGTCTCAAGTCTTTCAACTCCCCAACCATTTTCAATCTTCCCATATGGTGTCCAAATTCAGATCTCCTCTTCGTTCTGCTCCGCAAACACTCCATCGCTTCCGCTTGTCTCGTGCCCCGAAGACAACGCCCAATGTTCTGCCGCGACCACTGATCACCTCCGAGCCAGTCTTCTTCGATTCGTCAACGCCACCATCTTCGGCATCTGCAGCTGCCTTCAATTGGGCGATCTTTTCTGCTTCCAATGCAGCTTCCTCCGCACCTGGTGCATCCGGGATGGTTTCCAGACTGGATATACTTGGGCTTCGAGATCGAGCTGAAGTTGGAGTAGAAGGAACTGAAGACGACGCATATAATCCTGGATAACTGAATGTGCCTACACAACTGCTGGTACTGAGTAGTTCGAATCTGGATGAGGGGTATGAGAGTGAAGCAGTGGACGAAGGGGTGCTGGGCGAGGACAGGCTACCGGCAGCAGTCTGCTGAGAGACAAATCGAAGAGGAGACGAAGGCCGGCGTGTGCGCGGAAGCAATGCTGACTGTTGTACACCTAGAGCTGGGGAGCTACTGGGTTCTGCCAGGACCTTTGGCTCATTTAACGGTATTATTGTTTCGGTTTCGCTGATACCACTGAGAGATCTGTCATTGAGACTTCTGTGTGCAGCAAAACCAGGGAAGACCTCATCTGCAGGCTTTCGTGATGTACGAACTCGAATGGGTGAACCTATTGGGCTTGCTGGTCGACTGTGTTGGGTGTTGATGAAGAGGTGGCCCGTGGAGCTCGTTCCCGGCATAGACTGAGCCCGCGACATCGTTGGAGCCAGAGCACTTGCTGTAGATTTTGAACGAATGTGTGTATGGGATCCTCTGGCGAGCGGTGATGTGTTTCGTGGTCTGTATGGTATGGATGGGGAGGGAGCTGAAGAATACCTAGGGGAGTGAAGGATGGGGTCTGTCGATCTCCTTGTACATGGAGGCTTTGTGACGGTGGTGTTCCGATCGGTGCAGCCTTCATAGATAGTGGCAGGTTCCTGCAGTCGAAGTGTTGGTACAGAAGAAGTCTTAAACTCCTCCATCCTCTCCGTCTCAGGTACCGGCTCCATTGCTGAGCTGGATGGTCAACCTGGCGGATGTGTACCAACACGCCTAGGGATTTCCAATGAATGTATCCAACCACAAGATTGTGTGGTAAGTCTGCTTATTGAATAGAAAGCGAGCTTCAGGGTGAATGCTGGTCCAGGACCAGGTGATGGGGTTTATTTCAACAGAGTTGTCTTCCTAGGTTGCTAGCTTCAACTTCATCAAAAGCAGGGTCCAGCGCTACGTGGGGTTGAGGGTGAAGAAAGAAGCCTGCTTCGTTGATCTCTGCTACCCATAATCTAAGTCTCCAAGGATTAAGGCGTAGGCTGAGGTCGCAGTGATAGGCAATAATGAAAAGACTGGTCAACAGATGAATAAATGAAAGTAGAATATGCACGTACAAATCACCCACTATTTTGGAGGAGGGGTGGTCACCCACCAAGCTAAGCTAAACAGATACTAGCTTACTTAAATTTAGGTCGTTTAACTCTATGAGATTCTGGGGTAAAAGGGGACCAATCATGCTTTGACTACTGCCTTACTCAGTACCCAAGTATTCTACATCTTGTCGAGTGTAACGGTGAGCAAGCCGCATCAGCCTAGCTATCTGAGTCTCCTCTAGAGTTATAAAGCTGGAGATGTCTCTGAGCAAGCAACTTCCACTATCGTCGTCTCATCAGTTTCGAGACACCCAAGCCGTTACCTAGGTACTTGGTAGTCTACGAAACGCCAGGTGTGATACAACATCAGCTGACTGTTTCCCAAGCCTACTCACTCACTGTTCAGGCAACATGTGGTCGTTCATTCTTCAGCATTGAGGTCACCAAGTTGGCGCATGAAGTGGCTATCCCACGCCCTTGACCACTTCACCCAAGCGTTTGCTTGATTGATTGCTTCTGCAGAGTCCTTCTATCATGCACCAATGCTACTTGATGTCACTTGCTAGGATGCTCATCCGTTTCAAACACCTCAGCACAAACAAACGCCAGCATAATTGTCCTACTTTACGAAACCGTTGTTGGCGATGCCATGCAGGTTCAACCATCCAAGCCGGAAAGTTTTGATTCACGTCACGATCGGTCTGATCATCAACGGGCCATCGCCTCGGAAAGTTGTGCCTGATAGGAAGTGACTCGTCCTAGGGCAATTGCTGTCACGAGTAGCAGCGTACAAAACACAACAACTCACTTTATGTGTCACTAAACCTACGTTCCGTGAGTACATGTGACGATTTCCAAGGCCTCTGTCCGTTATTTCCCTTCCGAGTTTGTATGAAGTTTCCAAATTCCTTCACAGGATGGCAAGAGAGACGGTGCACGGAGTAAGAATCACCTCCTCACGTCCAAAGGAGCACAATCTACCAAAGCATATTGCTGGAGGGGTTGAGTGTAACTTCTTTTGAAGATGGTCCTCCATGGTGGCTCCAAAGGATGTAAGAATATTATAAACAGGTAGTGAGTGGTAAATGTTGACCAAGTGTTTTTTCTTGATTTGATGTACACGGCGGGAAAGGAAACAAAAAGCAGCCATATTCTGATGACAAGTGGTCCCATCCATGTATAACTTCTCATAACCAAGATCAAGCGTATTCTGTTCCGATGTTGATTTGGGAAGACAGGTCTGGTCTGTAGGAGGGATCAAAGACCATTGGGACGCCTGGCTGGGCAATCCTTATTCAGCAGAACTCACTGTAAGAGGGATCCAAGATCATTGGCACCCTAGGGGCTCCTTATTCAGCATAACTCAAGGATCAGAAGGCAGATTGGTCCTCTAATTCCATGAATTATTGCCAGGCAATTGTAATCAACACTTGATCAATCAAGTTTGAGTACATTTTGAAGAGTTGTGATGTTGGGTGCAAGGGATGAACAGAACGGCTTTTGAAGCCACACCTAAAATAGCAATCCGAACCTGACCTTTGTTTCCACCATAAATTTCTCAATTCACAACTCCCATCTCAATACCACACAAGAATATACCTGAACAGCAGAAGTATCATGCCTGCATACACAAACACCAAGTGAACCAAATATACCACAATTGCACTCCTAGAGATGATCAATTAACGAAAAGAACACATGCATCCTGAACTACATCTCCCATTGAGCTGAGGAGAAGTAAAACCTCACATCTGCCATGGGGCCAGTTCGGGCTTTGAAGCGCACAAACCCGCTGACTGTCACGGTCGGCGTGGTTCTCTGCATTGTCATCTTTTTGTTCCTCCTCACTCCCTCCTCCGACACCAGCGCCTCCGCAGCACACCGCAAAGCGCACGCCGCCTCGAACCCGCTCTCCCCCCCCACCTCGCCCTTCCGCAAGTCCAACGAGCGCGCCAGAGATGGAAAGCGAATACCCCCGCCCGTGGTGCATTATCACATGAACAATCTGACCAGCTCGGCCAACCCGCTGGAGAATAGAGAGACGATTCTGATTCTGACGCCGCTGGCGCGGTTTTACCAGGAGTATTGGGACAATCTGCTGAAGCTGTCGTATCCGCATGAGTTGATAACATTGGCGTTTATCATACCAAAGAATAGGGATGGGAATGCTGCGACGGCAGAGTTACAAGAGAGAATCACGAAGACGCAGAAGACAGGGCCGGAAAATGAACGATTCGCAAGCATTATCATCGAACGACAGGATTTTGAGGCGCCCTTAAGCTCGCAGAGTGAGACGGAAAGACACAAGATGGAGAATCAGAAGGCGAGGAGGGCAGCTATGTCCAAAGCAAGAAACTCACTACTATTTACGACGTTGGGGCCTTCGACATCTTGGGTTCTCTGGATAGACTCCGATATTATCGAGACGCCGAAGACGCTGATCGAAGACCTGGCTTCGCACGACAAAGATATAATTGTGCCGAACTGTTTCCAGCGGTTCCAAGATGATAAGACCAAGGAGGATAAGGAGCGGCCATATGATTTCAACAGCTGGCAGGATAGTCAGATAGCGAAGGATCTCGCGGCAAATATGGGGCCGGATGATATTCTGCTGGAGGGATATGCGGAGATGGCGACGTATCGCACCTTGTTGGCCTATATGTATAAGGTGGGAGGGGATCCGAGACAGGAGGTCAATCTGGATGGTGTTGGAGGAACAGCGTTGATGGTCAAGGCAGATGTGCATCGTGATGGGGCCATGTTCCCACCGTTTGCGTTCTATCATCTGATTGAGACGGAGGGTTTTGCGAAGATGGCGAAGAGATTGGGGAAGGACTCATTTGGCTTGCCAAATTACAAGGTAAGCTCTATCATACCGTTGCTTCGATAATATGGCTAACAAATGTGCAGGTCTACCACTATAATGAGTAAAATATCCGAAAAGTGGTCGGGCAGTTTTACACATCAGAGAATCGCATGTACGTCACATACAAATCTGGTGTGCACTATATACAATCTTCTTTGGTTGTACGTTTTTTTTTGGAATCGGCGTTTGTAGCATAGCATTTCCGCGGCCCAGCGTCCAAGGAATTTGTATACATTATATCATAGATAGAAGGAACGGAGCTCATGACGATATTTGAGGTCTAGCACTGCAATACAGATGCTGACATAGACCCTGCTGTGTCATGTCCATTCCCATATCTGCTGCGACCACATGTCGTCCCAACTTCCATCTCGTCGTGATCTTCCATGAGTATGTCTGTAGACGCCTCCTACTTCTCTGCAAAGTTGCTTGCCAGGTAGTATTCATTACCTCGGCAACTTCCTCTTCAACCTCCACCAATTTTACCATTTCCAATCCCCATCCCTCCAAAGGCCAGCAGCACTCACCCTCTCACTCCTCAATCCCCCCCTCAAACCGCTCCTCCCCCGTCCAAAACCCCGCCAACCCCCTCGAACCCACCCAATCACCACCCCTCACCAACGCCGCAACATCAACATTCAACGGACTATCGACGCCCGGCTCCCCCAGCAACCGTCCAACTGCCTCCAACGCGCCCACCACTCCCAAAACAGGCGTCCACCGCTCCCCGAGCACATCCAAGCAGATTTCTCCCGTCTCAAACTTGATGTTCGGATGGCAGATCTTGGTGACGAAGGTTATGACGGGCGGTGCAATGGGGTAGGTGGGCGGGATGGCGATAGAGAGCAGCCAGCGACCGTGAGTGTATGCGGGCAGGTTTTGCGAGGGTGGCGAGACGAGGATGGCGCGGAGAGAGAGGAGGGAGGTCGGGGAGGAGGTTAGGGAGGGAATGGTGGGTGGCGGTGAGGTGTTGAAGGCGGCTAGTTCGGTGAGGATGCGTTTTGTGGGTGTGCGTGAGGAGGATGAGGAGGACGACGGTTTGTTTTTGCTGGACATGCTCGCGGAGTGGTTTGTGTGATGTGCTGTGCGATGTGCTGTGCGATGTGTACGGTGGTATGTGATATGATGTGGTCGTCTTGCAAGTGATGGTCTTGTGGCAGAGGTGGTGTATGTTGTGTTGTTGTTTGGATTTTGAAGTATGCTGAATTGAAGTAAGTGAGTTCAAGCTTGATTTCGACTGGCCGAGGCTTGGGAGTAGCCGCTGTCTGCTCGCTTAAGTAGGGGATAATGTTTACTGGCAACGTCGAAGTAAAATAAACGTTTGGCGAATATCTCACTGTGCGTATAGTGTTGTCTGCTCTCACTAGCCGCTTTATTAACCAAAGAATGGAGTAAGGTGGTATTGCTACACTGCTGAGTATATGTGCTTGGTAAGTTTGGTATGTTTGGCTCCTCGGGTACGTCGTCCTCCCTCCGCAATCTTGCCAAACTCTGCCAGGACCAGAAAAAGATCTGTTACTGAAACGAATGCACGATACGCCGTGTGTCTCTGCAAATGATCATGTACCGGCGCTATTAATTGAACGTCATAAACTCTTCTCCTCAATTGACCATCATCTCCCCTGCATTCCTATCGGCGATCTACTTCGCTAATTTGCCAGTCCAATCAGCAGACCATTGCTCACCACTGTTTCAATCGTCATTATACAATTAGTCTTGTTTGCTTTGGTCAATTGTTTACCCCGGAGAACCTACGCAGAATATATCTGACTTGGCCTTCCAAAACTTCTTGCACCAAACAGCTGGCTTCACGACCGCACACTCTTGACTTGCGCCACCCCACAAAGCACATTGATGCAAAGTCCTCGATCTTGTCATCCGACCTCTGGTAGTAGAAGACATTCTCGAACAGTACCTTGGCGTCGCGCCCTGAAATGTTCTCTTCATCAGACGAATGGTCATTGCTCTCGAACTTGTTGCTCATTGGAGCCTTACGATGCCTTAAACCACAGCCTTCGCAACTAGTTGTTAAAGGGCGTTGCCTTCAAAAAGCCTATGTGTCATCTTAATGTGCCGATTCTTAAGAAGTGCCCGCTTCTTAGCCAATGTCAAGCTAGGAGCTTTCTCAATGTCTCTAGATAAATCTAAGAACCAGTAATTAAAGCAAACTCTTACCAACTCATAAGGCGATTCATGAGCTCTAAATCAAAAATCTAGTAGTCGTCATTTGTATCAAAATATTGGTGACCGTTGTCCATATCTAACGGCCAATAGTCATTGAAATTGATGTGTCTCATAATTGCATATTGTGCTGCTTCGTCGAACATGTCTGTTCGGCGTTAGCCAAGGTCTCTGTAATATCCTGAAAATGCTACATACCTCGGTCAACATCAGCTAGTCTGATTCCCTCATCCGACGCTTCATCCAACTGCGTGGCCTGTTCCTGGAGGAGGGGCAACAGTGCTTGCAACGAAAGATGTTGGATTGGACCACGAGGCTCCTTTTCAGGGCCACTCAGGATAATTATAGAACGGGCTATAACAGAGCTACAAAACTGTTGGTCATCAAGGTGGTCAGAGGATACAGCAAGATAACTTACTCAATTCACGGTCCTGCGGGCTGGGTTATACGTGGATGATTGAATCGACCATCTTCCGGCTCCTCGACCGCAAATTTATATCGTGGTCTCTTTTGCAACTGGCTTTCGCTAGAAGCAGAGGTGCTGCGATCTCTCTCTTGGGAGAGTTTTTAACTTTAGGTTCAGACTATAGAGCATTAGCATACTACGAACCTACACATAAAGCACCGCTTTCTCATCGTTATATCAAAAATGATACTGACGCCTTTAATTGAGTCTTAACTGTTATCGACGCCCTCTCGCTGCTACAGAATTTCGAAAAGGCTGTACACGGAAGTAATTAGAACATACCAGAATCTTGGCTGAGACCGGCCGCCTTCTTCTGGTTGGACTTTTACCCATATGCTCCTTAATGTCTTCTCTGTTATCGACGCCTTCTAGCTCTCGATGAGCTATCCCCATGCTATTCATAGAGAATTGAAGTGTTTTGCGAACACGCTTTATATTGACGCGGCCTTTAAACACCTCATATAACCGGGATGCCTTTGCTTCTAGTTCCTCTGCGTCAATATCCTCCTGAATCGAGTCAACAGGCACGCTGCCAGACGATGATATGCTTTTTGCAACATCAATTGGTCCGAGATAGACCGACTAATCACCCTTGGCAAGGTGCTGCTTTAGAAGAGTTTCGGCTTTTCGAAAATCTCCTCGTGCTTCGATCAATGTAGAAAGAGCATGTAGGTCTTCTACCTCTGGACAAACTCTGGACAATTTCTTCACTTCAGTATAGTGCTTGCCGGAATACCCTCCAGTCATTATAGAGAGAACCGCCTTATCAACATCACCACGGAAGGTTTCTAGCACGTTTTTACCAAGAGAGATGTTAGTCTTGCGTGATCAATCGAGAAGTGATTGCATTTTGCTTCGTATATCGAGATCTCGAAAAGCGTCCAGAGTCGTCACCTTCTCTGGTAGTGGTACGAAGTGTAAGTCAAACTCATCTTCGGAATATGAATCTGAGTCGAATTTGATGGCGTCAAATGGCGACCTAAATCCCAAGGTAGACTTCGACCGCTGTCACTAGAGTCGATTATCATAGGAACACTAGGCATGGTATTTGGGGTGGCAAGAATGCGAGAACATTCCAAGGAATTTGTGCCTAGAGAGGGTTTTGCCTCCTGTCGATCGCTGGATTGAAAAGATGGACCACTAGTTCCAGATAGAATATCTTCTATAACCTGGAGCATTTCAAAGTCCTTAGCACTTGTTGCATCTGTTGAACAAGAGGCCCTACTCGGTTCTGTCTGTTCATTTTACAAGGTGTTGACGATTTTGTTGTCGGCGTCTAGCGAATCAACCTCTCCCGACTTCGTGCCCATTTGAGATGCCAATACACCGGAACTCGCGGGTCGATGACCTCTAGTTGCAGCCCTAGACTTGGGCGTGTCTCCTTCAACAGCTCCGAGTGTCAAGGGCTACACCCGTGGAGTAGTCTTGGAGTGCTCCAGCGACGTATGTGATTATAGAGCTGCAGGAAACGCCACGTGACAAAAACTTCTAGAACCTGTACATTGTGTATATAGGTCAGCAAGGACATAGGCATATGACGGTAATCGAATCTTCTTGTACTGAGATAGCCTCTGTATTTTCAATCAAGTGTAATTGACTACAAGCCCTGACATCGAGATTCCAATCACATAAACATTGGAGTCTCTTTATACGCATGCTAAAGCTCCACAGAGGCTCGACTGTGCAGCTGGAGACGACTGTGCTGGTAGGGATGGGTTTAGCTTCTAGGAACGAAGAGAGACTGTTCTTTATCTGCTTCGTTAATGAAAGTGCTAGCGATTGTCCCCTCTTTATTAGAGCTAAATTTTCTAGAGAATGCAACCCCGGAATGGTGTTCCTGTTCTTGCGGCTCGTGTTAGAAGAAGTCCTAAATTGCTCGCTCGAAGTCGCCACCCGCTTCCTGTATATGTCCTCTTGCGACTTCCGAATTTACGCCTGTGAAGTCCGTCAAAGTCGCATATTGTTGATGTGTGACATGTTGCTGAAATGAAAGTTGTGGAAGAAGATGGGGTTTCAAAGGAGCTTTGAAAGTGAAGGTGATATGCGAAACCAGGTGCTGGTTGGAAAGTTCTACAGAGGTGAATATCAGCCGAGTCTGCCAAGACTAATATTTCTTTAGAAGCCTTAACTTTAGCAGTTAGAGGTAGCGTTAGCGCTAGCGTTGAGACTGAAAGTAACGAAGATTAGGCAGTAGTGCGTAAGACTTGCCGTCGAAGAAGTGATGTTGATGTTGATGTGGGTTGGTTGTTGTGAAGGATTTGAAGAGAAGATGGTTCCGGAGGCGCGGTTTTGAAGGAGGTGAAGGCGAATTGCCAAAGCAGGCCCTCGGCTGCTCAGTAGGTAAATACCTTATATGGGGGTTGATTATTGACTTAGGTAAGCATTGGTTCAGACCACAGTAAAGAGAGCGCGGGTGGTTCTTGGTTAGAGTATTTTTAGGTGATTTGTCCGTCGCAGCTTGAGGAGGATGTACTGTTGAAGCATCTCTGCTCCAAGAAGGAATGACGATACTATGGGTTGAACGATTGACGAAGGAAACCACAGCCTGAGAATAAGGAAGTATGCATCTTGATTGTAAGTGGAGGAAACGAGGATTGGGGAGGAGATAGAGAAGTGATAGTGAAGGTGAATTGAAGAATCAGGGGCTCGGTTGCTTATTTTATATCTCAGCCGAGTTTCGAACGCTTGACTTCAAATATCGCTTGTAGCGTTAATGCTAGCACCAAAAACTGCATGGAGTATGAATGAAGAAAGTAGCCGTGCACGGGAGTTGTACTTCGATTGTTTCGGGATTGTTGATGACGGAGCAGGAATTGATGCCGAGTAGAAAGACAAATAGAAGGTGAAGGTGAAATACCGCATGAGGTGTTCGCTATATCACTATGCAAATGTTGCAGAATACCTTTCTCACTAGACGAAAGTGAATACCTCAGATTACAGTGTCTATCAGTTCGTGAATACTGTGATCCATTCCACTGTACCCGAGAAGAGGTTGAAATTTGAAGCGTTATCCAACAGCACATGGCCTGGAAGGCGTGATAGGTGAATTGCAATCTGCACATGCTCGCCAAGGTTTTTTTTATATCGATATTGTAAACCTCAATTCAATGAGCTTCACCACCTGAGAAAACAAAAGTGAATAGACTAATACAATGCAGGCGCTGCCGACCTGTATACATTTTACTGAGCACTGTCTAACAGACCACTTACGAATAGACACTTATCAGTCGTATACGAGAGATCAGAACAGTCTCAAGAATCTCAGCTAGAGCAGCTTCACACAAGTCTTTATTGCCTGTTTCTGCTCAAATTTATAAAGACATGACGCCTTATGTCAATACCATCGTTGTCGATATGCGTGCGCACTCACAGAACCGGCCACCTAATACCCCATACTCCATGTCCCTATTCCATACTCATCTTATCTTACTGACTCGTCATCATCAGCTGGCTCCACACGCACCAAGATCTCCTCAAGCAAGCCCTCCAGGAAGACATCGACATCCTTGCCCATGCCCACCGGCTGCTGCTTGTCCCAGTGATCTATCTCTTTGCAAACATGTGCTAGCTTGTAGACCAGCTTCCTAACTTTCTCATGTGCCGCCTGTGCTCGTTGTTGCTTTGGCGTAGTACCATTCTGGCGCTGTGCTTGTTGAAGTCGGTTTTGACGTCTCTTCAAGGCTTCTTCTAGAGCTGGGAAGATAACATCGTTTAAGGCATCCAGTTCCCCATTCAAGCTGGCTGGAACTGGAGATGGCATAGAGGTTGCATTTTGCGATGATTCTGAGGATAAACTTTCTCGTGAGGGTGTGTTTTGTCGGAGTTTAGATGGCAGAGCTGGTAGGGGTTGCTGGCCTAGCTGCTGTGCTGCATATGAAATGTTCTGAGATGTAAGTGCTTGAGACGATGGTAAGGGCTGTTGCCGTGAGAAGCCAGGAGGAGGCTGGTTCAGTCTACTCTGCAATGGTTGTGGCTGACTCCCCCGGAAAGGTGGTATTTCTGGTAGTTTGATAGGCCCCAACTTAGGTAGAGGCTTCTGCTCTTGTTTCATGGGAGGAGGTATGAATTGTGACTGGGGAGGAGCTGGCTGTCTATTCGCTGGGTGTGAAGGAAGTGCTTGTGGTGGTTCAATGTTCATGTATCCCAGATCTTGCTGGAGCTGTTGTTGCAAATTTCGATCGTAATCGGGAGAATCCGAATAGTTCTGAGGACGAGAAGACTTTTGCGGGATTGGCTGTGATGTAGCTTCTGACCACGCCATTTCTCTGGTCTTCTCGGGGGATGGAGGAAGTGGTACTTTAGTAGGCGAGAGCGGTGGCATGTTCGGCGCTGGCTTTCGCTGTGGGCTGTTATGTCGTGACTGAGGATTCTGTGCGTTTCCACCTTTCAAAGTATCGATGCTAGAGTTATATCCCGAGTCTTTCATCTTAGATGGCGATTGTTCCCGAGGACGTTCCGCGTAATCATCGTCCGTGGATGATCTGGATGATCTCGCATTAGTTGCTGATTCTCCCATCGTGTTCAGTCCTGCTCGGCCGCCACCTCGACCTCCAACAGGCCGTACAGTGCCAAAGTCCCAAAGGTCTTCGTTGACCGCTACTGGCCGTGGTGCTTCATAGCGTTCCTCGTCTGAGTCATCATCACTTCCCTTATGATGGACGGCCCATCTTTCATGGCGCTCAATCAACTCTGTCAGGTAAGATGTCTTCTTCGCTCGTCGTACGAAGGGGTGCTTCAGTAGATCTCTTGCTGTGGGACGCTTCCTCGGATCCTTCTGCAAACACAGCTCCACAAACTCTTTGAACGCTTTTGAAAAGTTTCCTTCGAGCTCTGGCGGTGTATTCTTCGGTATCAGGAACAAAACCTTCATCGGATGTATATCGGAATAAGGTGGCTCGCCGTTGGCTAGTTCGAGAGCTGTGATCCCTAATGACCATATATCTGCTTTATGATCATATCCCGACTGCTTGATGACTTCTGGTGCCATCCAAAACGGCGTGCCAACGAAGGTATTCTTCTTGGTCATCGTAGCAGAAAGCTGTCCCGAGACGCCAAAATCCGCTAATTTGACCTGTCCATTTGCTCCGAGCAATACATTGGCAGCTTCAACTTTTGTCAGCTAACACTTGCCCAAATTTTGAGAGCACCTTCTTACCCTTAATGTCTCTGTGCAGTTTCTTGTCTCCATGAAGATACTCCAGTCCCAATAGCAGTTCCCGTATTATGATCGAAATGTAATCCTCTCCGATCGGTCCTGGCTTCATCAAGTCGCCGCAACTTCCACCGGAGCAAAACTCCATGACGATCCATAGATCCGAGCCCTTGAGGTACGATCCATGGTATTGTGTAACATAGGGCGAGTGCAGCTCCGAAAGAATGGAAATTTCCTGGATGATATCTTCGACCTCATCCTCGGCATTTTCGACGTCGATTACTTTGATAGCAACAGCTTGGCCAGTGCGTTTGTCGACTCTGTGGCTGAATTAGTCGTGTCTCTATTCTGCATGTAGATCTTGTAGAGGATCATTGTACCCTTTGTAGACCTTTCCGAAGCTCCCTCCTCCTGCATGTTGTTAGCATGTGCTTTGGTTACAGACACGAGCCCTCTCATGTGTACCTACCTATGCAGTTCTGCTTTGTGTAGATGGTTTCTGGGTCCAACATCCCGCTCATTATGCCGCTTTTGCTCGCCATATGTATGCTCACTGCTCAGATCTGCCAAAGGTGCTCGAGCAGGTTCCAGAGTGCAGAGTCAAGACGTAATCTCCTGTCCGCCGCAATCTACTGGCTGGGTCTGGTGCGGCGAGCTGACCGATCTCACTGGGTTTTAACCCTGTTGTTGAAGCTGAAGCTCCTCGAGAACCTTCCCGTTTGGATGTTCAGCTTCAAAATATTCGCCCCGCTCAGTATCGATCCCCAATCGCGAGGTGAGGTCGCAGAAACACGTCGTTGTCTTGGTGATGGCGGGGTTATATCGCAAAATCCCAGGAATATTAACTTCAACTTCAACCTCAATAACGATGATGCAGCGACCAACGAATTGGAAAGAAAGTACCTACACAATGTTCCAGGAAGGAAAGAACAATGGTAGGACAAGAGAAAGTAGGTTAGTACGTCTTTCCTAGAAATGAATGACCGATTAAGAGAAAGCAGGGCCCTCGACCGTGGCGGTTTCAGTGGTATTCGAGATGTGTACATCGGTTGGGACGCCAAATTCACGTACAACGCCCGGCCCGTCTTGCTAACCGGCATCAGGTTTCTTACAGCGCCTTCCTATCGTTCGTCTGCTTTCACGGGGAGCGTGAGTTTCGTGGTGGAGGTTTGTTATGATGCGTGTGCTCTCATCCAACCAATTCACTGTTACAGCTTACGTGTAATATCGAATAGGTCTAGATCTAGTCACGGACGGCTTGTCATCTACCTAGTCAGGTACAGGGAACGCCATCAGATCAGCGAGTGCTGCTTTGATAATACCAGGTGGTTTGTCTACAAGCCTGGGAAGGAAGATAATGGTGAGGAAAGGAAAGCTCGAAGTACGGAAGAAGGCCCATGTTGTGTGAAAGCAGATTGGGTTTCCTATCTAGATGCGAGAGTGCCTCATCTATCATGCAAAGGTACCTGGTATTCTCAAATTCCCCAGTAAAACTCCATCCATGTGCATTGTCTGCCAAACCATTCGTGATATAGACATTGATCTCAGACAAAAAGCAAGTGAACGCCATTCGCAATAGACCATAATCATCACTAAGCTAGGTCACTTAGTCTTCCATGAATTCCACCATGACCGTGCTCTGCTTCAGGCCGGCTTCTTCTATAGTCTGATCCAGATGCTCTATTAGATTTTTGCCTCTGTCGATTAGCTCAAATGTGATTCCAACCTTGCCTGGAATAGGTTCCGCCTTGAGCCATTCATACATACGACATACTGGGTCGGTGACTTCGAACTTTCGTACGATACGACCTTCTGAATGTCTGAACTGAATGCGTGTGACGTTTGGGCCGAGATTTGCAGGTTCGGTGTGTGGGTTGGTCGAAGAGATGTTGAGAAATGACGAAGATGAACCCGCAGCGACTTCTTCTACCTGTTCGACTGCCTTGCCCTTGCCCTTGACTTCGTCCACAAAGCTCTCGGTCATCTCATCTGGATCGTCCGCCTTTACTTGTATAGGTGACTTGGCCAGACTGTTCTGCAAAGCAAGATCAAGCATTTCTTCCTCTGTCAACCTATCAACATCAACAGCCTTTGGCTTCTCGGCCTTTTTTCGTGCGACTGGGTTCTTCTTGCTCATGTCAAAGCTATAACGGTCGAGGAACTCAACGAGCTGCATAAGAAACTCTCCTGCTTTGGGTATTGGCCGACCAGACCAAGTCTTGAGCTGTTCGCCAGTTCTCGGGTCGACTATCGCAATATGAGGATATGAAGCATCACTTTCCTTCTGCGATTGGAAGTAGTACTGGATATAGGATGCTCCTCTTGGATCATCCGTGGAGTATTGCATGAAGATGAAGTGCTCCTTGATGATTTCTTTGATGCCATCATCCTTCCAGATATCACGGTTAAGCTGTTGGCAGTCGAAGATAGATGGATCTTGAACATTCACAAGAAGCCACTTCTCTTGTGCCTTTCCCTCCTCTCGATTAGAATCCCATGATAAATGAGACATAAGCTCGAACGGTGGTCGGAAAAGTTCAGCGAGCCGGGCAGCCTTGGACGATTGTTCTGAAGCACCACCAGTTGCGTGGGCCATACCTTGACGGTGAGCATTTGGGTCGCTGCTGTCCCATATAGACGGTACTTGTCTTTGGTTGAATACGCCTACTGGTCCTCGACCTCCTCCTGATAGCCGTTAGCACTTGTCGAAGAAAGTTACATCTGTCGTGTATGTGCAGCAATCCGTTGGCTTACTTCTAGCGTACTGGCGCGCACGTATCTGATCCATCACGACCTCGTCATCGATATCACCGTGGCCGTAACCCATATTAGGGCCCCCCACCAACGTTTCCGTTGTTCGCGCAAGTGGCGCTCTGACTCCATCGTCTCCAAACCTGCCACCAGAATCCCCTCCCGTATACATCTCTTCCTGTAGTCTTCTCGCAATGGCCTCGTCATCCTCAACAGCTGCCGCTCTGCCAACCACCGCTGCACTGGTTGAGCCATTGGCGGAACCAGTATCGTGCATCTCTTCGTCATCAGAGTCGATTATATGAGTTGGACGCGTTGAAGATGGTATGGGAGGTGGGTTTGATTGTAAGGCAGGCTCAGATATGCCGGAAGCTAGGTCTGGAGAGTCAAAGAACAGCTGAATTGCTTGCTCAGCGTTGCCATCAGTCATTCCTAAGTATCTTCTTCCAATCTCAGGGCTTGAACCTGTGAAGGCTGTAAACGTTCCTACTGCTTCGTCCATGTTGGGCAACCAGTTATCAGGATCCAAAAAACTCCTCTAGAATTTGTGGCAATTTAGAGAAAGGTTCAATAAATGTTAAGCAAAAGTCGGGAAGGCTGCAAGGGTGACGTTGGGGCAGTTTTGACGATCCAAGTGGATCTTTGTGGGAAAGGGTAACTTAAGATACAATATGAATACCTAGGCAATGGATAATTGATTTAGTGAGCATCATTGAGTGTTTTTGGGTTGAATAGTTACCTAGGCAACTGAATTTCAGCAGTAGTGAGAGTGTATGTAGTGGTGAGTAAGTAGTCAATGGCAAGACAGGATTCATTGAAGTGCATGTTGAAGTACATCTCCACTATTGCCCCTCCGCAAGGCTGACGATTTGGACAGACCCCTGTCATTCACTTCGTTTGGGAAGAGGAGGGACAGCGTGGACGAAGCTGGTACCTAGGCAAGAAACACATACGAGTCACAGATCTTCATCATCACCATAGAAGGTTCCAGTCAATGAATTGCTGCTCCTCATTCCCACACCTGCTTTCAACTCTTTTGTTTTCTGTTATATTCTGTTAAGCGTGATGAAAACACAATTCACAAGCATTAACAATCACGATCATGGCGACGACGGCATCCACGGAGGCTCGAGAACTTCTCTTGATCGAGAAAGTTGAGATGAAGATAGCTCTTGCAAAAGATGACAAGTTGGAGTCGATCTTGAAGCCCTACCTACCACCTTTACTCCTGAAATTAGCTAGCGACCACCAGAGCGTGCGCAACAAGGTACGTAGTGCAAAGCCAAGTGTCTGCAGGAAGGTCACTGACCTTTCCAGGTCGTCTCAACATGCCAACATATTAAAATTCGTCTGGCTGGGAATCAGTAAGACTACCAAAGTCTTCATCCATCGCAAAATATTGACATTCCACAGGGGTATCGTCTTGCCAGTTGCTGCTTTGCTGAAGCAATATAAAGACTACCCGAACTCGTCCATGATCAGACACTTTGATCTGATGTTCATACAGCAAAGTGTTGGCAAGCTGAGCTCAAAAGTAGGTGGTGGCCCATTTTCATGTTCCCGTGGGTACTTTACTCGGAACTTCGAGAACGGTGCTCCGATGGAGACCCCGAGGTTCTTGATCAAATGGAGGATCACTTATGTTAATTCTGATTCCAGGAGCAAATGGATCTGCTGCCTACGTTGCTACATGGACTGGCCAGCGATGCTGGAAAGCCTACATGTGCTACTTTGTAAGTCACCCTAGCATGTTGCTTCGTGAGCTGCGATGTAAAGAAGACACTAAGCTCACGTTCTTCAGGTTCAATCTCTTTCTTCGCCTACTACCACAACTTCGTATACCACTCAGAGGTAGCAAAGAAGACACTGAATTAAGGCAGCAGCTTGGTCTCGATGAGCATGCTGAAGATGCCAAGTTCGTGGCTTTATGGTTTGCGAAGCTACTACTCTTGACCGTGATTCGTTCTAATGCTACAGGAATCACGTGTCCAGGACTGACTGTGGGCGAGTACGAGTTCTTGACGCTCAGTGGGAAACAGGAGACATGGGATCCAAGTTCCGATGAGGGCCTGAACCCTACCCTAACAAAAATAACGATTCTTGCCTTCCTTGCAAGTGGTGCTTTCACGGACGAAGAGCGTTTCTTGGCTGCGCTATTCGCTTCTGGCGACTCTAACACTCGTATATCAAGCGTTGGTGACGACCTGTTGAAGCGATCGACCATGTCACTCGAGGATTCAAGTATGGTAGGTAATTTATTGGACATGTATTTCACCTTGAAACCGGCTTTGAAAACTAGATTGCTGGTCCTGTTGACCAAATCCGCAGCTTCAACGACTTTTCCGAGACAGATTGTAAAAATAGTGCGAGACGGAATACAACCTGATGACAACACGAATCTGCCTGCGAAAGGATTGGAGACTGTAAAGTTCCGAAATGCTTTGTTCAACTACATGAACTGGGTATCAAGAATAGGATCAACGGAAGATTTGGGACAGGCTGCACCGCAACTCGTAGAGTTTCTTCGTAGCTACATCGAGGATCACGGCTGGCCAGTACCCCATGAACGGTCTTCGGATACCGCGTCGCTAAGAGCCTTGGCCTATGAGACACTTGGTTCATTGGCTAAGACCACCTCTTCTACAGTTATTGAGAATGATCTCTCGCTTGTACGGTGGCTGTTCAGGTCGTTGACAGAGGAAGGCTCATCAGACTCTATCTTCGTCAGTATTGATGGCGCTTTGGCCAGTCTGCTAAACGCTTTTGTGGTACCTCTGGAGCCCAGCTTGAGGGACGCGCTGCGATCGCTACTTCTTGAGTACATGACTTTAGAAGAAGGGGGACCCATCGTTAGGAGCGCTCGGTTTGCCACCGTTCGATGGGCCAACCAATGCCTGGAGTACAGCGACATTCTTGGTAGGTGGATCGATATCCTTGCCCTTGGGGGGCGCACAGATGAGCGCAGTGATGTCGTCGAAGAGGGAAAGAAAGGATTGGTAAGTCTAAGGTCGTCACAGCTACTTTGAACATTCTAATCATTTTCAGGATCCATATCTCTACCGGTTGCTGCATTCGACATTGGCAATCTCCAATGTGCAACTCCCTCGTTGGGCTGACATGGTAAAGACATTCTTTGGCGGAAAAAGTCTGCTGGAGAACTCTCACGCTGCGAATACCATGAAGACTGGTATGGAGATCGATAGTGTGTCGGTCTTCGGCAATTTCTCAGGAGCGAAAATAAATGCCTTTTCACATGCTCTCAACTATTGTCGGAGAGTGTTGTTGATGGCAGCGTTGCAGGAGTCAGATACGCCGCTAACGATTGACGCCGACTTAGAGAGACAGCTCGATATTCTATACCGCACCGACAAGAAGTCGCGGGCGGTAATGACAAATTACATTAGCAAAATTGATGAGGATGCGCTCGAGCTCTTTCTAATTGCTGCACTGGAGGGCCTACTTCGAAATGAAGGCAATGGGCTTGCAGATTGCGGGAAGTGCTTTGTTGATATACTATCCATTGCTCCAACATCAGTTGTCGGACGATTAGCTGACAGAGGATTTGAACTTTCACAAGGGATCAAATCTAATAACGTCTCAACCAGAATCCTTGCTGCACAGGCGTTCGGCATCCTTGCTGCACATCCCATTGTCAGCGCGCAGACCGTGGTTAGGTCCATTCAGTCTCTGTTAGATGATGTAAAGCCATGGTCTACAGCCGTAGGTGCTGAGGCAAATAAAGTCCATGGTTCGATTATCGCTATTGGAGGTATCTTGAGTCATGGTTCCTACTACGGCCGTAGTGGTTTCGCTGAAGAAAGCTCCGTACAACAAGCCACCGTAGCCTTGTTGGAGATTTTAGCCAAAGCAGAGAATGCTTCGGTCAAGGAGGCTATCTACGCTGCAACCAGTCTGATCAGTGCTTCTGGGCTCCTGAGCACATCTCAAATCGAGAAGTCCTCAATCGAAGCGCATGTAATTATTGAGAACCTAACAACGGAAGCAAAGAAGGGCAACGAGAAGGCAATCACGGCACTGGGAAAATTTTCATTGATATTTGAGTCTGGAACCGATGGTGATACCGATACACCACTTGCCAGCATTATCACAAGTTTGTACGGGTTGTTCGAGCTTAAGCAAGCCGAGATTCATTTCACGGTAGGAGAGGCTTTGAGTTGCGTTAGTGCTTGCTGGGAGTCAGAAGCACTTTCTCTGAGCTTGGACGTTAATGTTCCTTATGAAGGGCGTAAAAAACGTCCCAGAATTTTAGAGGCAATGCTAGTTAAGCTTCTCCAGGACTGTAAGACAACGAAGCCATCTCTAAAGAAGGCCTCCGGAATTTGGCTTTTCTCCCTCATTCAGCACTGTGGTCATACAGAAGAGATACAGTCACGTCTTCGAGAGTGCCAGTCTGCTTTCATGGGTCTTCTCTCTGCCCGAGACGAACTTGTCCAAGAAACTGCTTCTCGGGGTCTTAGTCTCGTCTATGAAGAAGGTGACGAAGAGCTTAGAGAGAAACTTGTAAAGGATCTGGTGGCTTCTTTCACTGGAACTAGTGCTCAGTTGAAGGTGGACGAAGAGACAGAACTATTTGAACCGGGTGCGCTTCCCACCGGAGAAGGCAAATCTGTCACTTCCTACAAAGACATCATCAACCTTGCCAATGAGGTCGGAGACCAGAGCTTGGTGTACAAGTTCATGTCACTTGCATCTAATGCGGCGACGTGGTCAACTCGATCAGCCTTTGGCAGGTTTGGCCTGAGCAACATCCTATCTTCTTCAGAAATCGACCCGAGGTTGTACCCAAAGCTATACCGCTATAGATTCGATCCAAATGCCAACGTCCGGCGGTCTATGAACGATATCTGGAATTCTCTCGTCAATGACTCGAGTGCGGTAATCAACGAGCATTTCGACGCAATACTGGCCGATTTGCTCAAGAGTATAGTTGGCAAGGAGTGGCGAACACGAGAGGCTAGTTGTGATGCTATTGCCGATCTCATCCAGGGTAAAGAATTCGACAAGTATGAGAAGCACCTGCACGACATCTGGCACGTTGCTTTCAAAGTCATGGATGATATCAAGGGATCTGTACGGGCCAAAGCTTTGTCGCTCAGTATAGCTCTTACAGGTATCTTGGTGCGTCAAGTCGAAGCAGGTACAGAATCAAGGCATGCCCAAGCAATGTTGAAGGAGGTTCTCCCGTTCTTGTTGTCCAGTCAGGGGATAGAGAGCTCTGCGAAAGACGTACAAGCATTTGCCACTGTAACAGTGCTCAAGCTCATCAAAAAGGGTGGCATGGCTATGCGTATCTTTATTCCCGACTTAGTGGAGCAACTACTGGGCCTTTTGAGTACTATGGAGATGGAAGGAGTAGACTACCTGTATTTGCGAGCAGCACAATACAACCTTACTGAGGATAAAATAGACACTGCCAGAAGTAATGCTGTAACCCAAGGACCTCTTATGGAGTCCATCGAGCGATGTCTCGATCAGCTTGATGAGGATACCATGGCTAAGCTTGTACCTCGCCTGGAGAAGGTTATCAAAACCGCCATAGGAATGCCCTCTAAGATTGGTTGCAGCGCAGTGCTTGTCAGTTTGTCAACTCGCCACTCTTTTATCTTCAAACCACACGCCGACACATTCCTCAAGATTACAGAGAAGTCTGTCCTGGACCGCAACAATGCTGTGAGCACTGCATATGCAAGATCTGCAGGATACATTTCGAGGCTGGGCTCAGACGAGGCATTACTTCGTCTTGCCAAATTCTCCAAGAATCTATACTTCAATGCTGAAGATGAGGCGAAGCGCCAGGTTGCAGCAGATCTGATCTATGCTGTGTCTAAATTTGCCACAGATCGGTTCAACTCAACTTCTGCAGAGTACTTGCCGTTCGTGTTCTTATGCAAGCATGACTTTGATGAGCATGTTAAGGACCAATCTGAGAAGACATGGAGTGAGAATGTAGGAGGATCGAGGGCAGTTCTTCTTTACTTGCGAGAGATTACAGACCTCTGTATAGAACGACTGGAGTCCCCTAAATGGGTGATCAAGCACACTGCTGCACTGACCATTGCTGACGTCGTCGTATCATCTGGTGCTGAAATCAGTGGGTCAAATGCAGCTATCATATGGCCTGCCCTGGAGAAAGCACTTGCATTGAAAACTTTCGATGGTAAAGAAAAGGTATTGGAGGCTTTCGTCAAGTTCACTGAAGCAGCTGGCTCGCTGTGGGAACAGGAACCCAGTATCGCTATGCAGATGAAGAAAATCGCAATACGAGAGGCTAAGCGAAATAACGACGCCTATCGACCGCATGCATTCGCCAGCCTAGGCAAGTACAGTGAAGCCAGAAAGGACATCGACATGTTCAATGAAGTGTACAACACCATCGCTCCTGTTCTAGAAGAGTTCACAGGTGATGGCAAGATGGACACAACGGACGACTCGAAGTCAGGAGGAAAATCAGATGAAGCTGTTACGATCACTGCTGGTGTTGCAGCGCTCTTCCGAGCCGTGAACATCAACTTATTAGATCAATCACCTCTCACCTATCTACCAAAACTCTTGGAACTTCTACAGAAGATACTGCCCTCGGAGAAAATCACCGTCGCTACACGGCTAAATCTCTATGCGCGAAGCAAAGCCCTATTCGATGGCCTCCAAAAAGGAACACATTCGCAAGGCTCAAGTCGCTACTCACTTGTGCTCTCCTATTTCACATTACTCGATGTAGCCAGCGGATCGGGCACTGAGGTCTTGAGGACGAAGAGAGGCGAGGCAGCTGAGATGATCATACAAGCTCTTGTTAGTGGTGTCTTCGGTCTGTTACAGGAGGGTAGACGGGAGTGCAAGGACAAGATACGGGAGATGCTTGTGGAGGGTAGGAAGCATGAGAGGTCACCTACAGTGCAAGCTGCATTTGAGAAGGCGTTGAAGGCGCTTGAAAGCGACAAATAGACTGCTTACGTAGATATAGTATACACTAATTCAGCAGTATAATTTTAAGAGTATTGTACGCAATCTTCCTAGCAGCCCGTGCCTTCTCCCATAGCGAATGCGCGGATTCTACATAACGATACCGGACCTCGCTAGTGCTTGGCAAGTCCTGTTGATCCGCAAACTTCAAGTGGGGCTTCCGGGTTTGGAATACAGAACATTGTCTCCGAAGAGGTATGCACCTTGACTGAAAGGTATTTCGGGGCCATCCAAGCCTCGATGAGTTCTCCAACACGGTGATCCAGCCGTGATGGCTCATTGTCATTCAGGAACTGGTATCCCCATCGGTCTACGTGCTGAAGCTTGATGCCACGGGTGTGGATGAGCCGTGAATGGCGTAGAAGTAACTACATGTAACCAAGCAGATGTGATGAGACTCGCCATAAACAGGCAAAGATTTGGACAAGAAGTGTTAGCTGCTTCTTCGAGAAGCAGTTGAAGGACTACCAACCATGTGTAAGATCTCTTCTAGTAATCCCTGCAGCCCTAGTAACTTAGGGCTCTCTCTAAAGTTGTTAGGTTTTGTGAGGAAGATTGAAAGTAAGTAATCCTAGTGGTTGTGGAACAAGATTTGGTATTATCTGGAGAAGTCGTGGGTGCAATACTTTATTGGCGGAGATAGCTGCTTTACACATCCAAAGAGGACTTATACCTATTCGCAGCATGGCACAATCACATAAGCCCTTGATGGTGTATCATTCACAGCTTGCAATGAGTCAAAAGAGGGAGGAGACGGAAGCCGCGCTACTCGTAGGACAAAAAAAAGAAGCATAGGCCACGTACGGAACCTTGTTCAGAGAGGTGTAGGCAGCTGTGCTATATCGCCGCGTTCTAAGCAGCGGTCGAAGGTGCAGATGTGCGCTCAAGGTGCCATTGCTTGCTCGAAACACTGTTCGTTCTCAGGACCAGGACGGATTCCGCAGATACCGTATGCAGCCTACGAGCTTCCGAGTTAAGTGTCTCAGAAAATACCCCATCCAGGTCGCTCAGGCGGACCTCCCTGGTCAATGCACGCCGTTATTGCTTTCCTAGTCACTCCCATCCTCTGTCTTCATACTTCATACTTCACTAAACGCTATGTGATAATGTCGATTTCGAAGTTGTTAATCCTGTGGGAGAAGCTGCTGCTGCTGCTGATGATGATGATTATTTCCGTCCTGTGAGACCTCCCGAAGGGTATAAGGACGTGCTAAGCTAGCGGTTTATATACAGGAATACACCAGAGAGCA